>JABASH010002927.1:0-18238 GCA_019776445.1 Tomocerus maximus | reverse complement strand
ACTTCATCTTGGCCTACTACCCCCCATGCGTTGAACCACCGCCTACGGATCCACTAGCCGCTCTCCCCGAAATCATAAACCCCGAACTCCGATAATCCCGTTATCACAATAGCATCGTTCTTTTGCCAATCTCTGCCAATCTTTTGACTTTAATGGGATTTTGATACGAAGTGGGACAACATTGAAACAATCTTTAATTTAATCCTCAACTCTGAATATGGTCCAGGGGACAAGTGTGTCAATTGGTTTCGATTTTCTATGAGTTGTCATCTGGGATATTCCAAGTTTGAATTTAAACTATTTTATGTAGGCAAAACGTAGGTAGGCAAACGTAACGTATGTAGGCAAAACGCCAAATCTCATTATCTGGCACAGCTTTGATTTAGTAGAAGGGTATCATCACTTTAATTACTGAACTAGCAATAAAATTAACTTCTTGCCAAAGCCTGCTCGCAGGCAGATGAAATGATTTACAATTTTTAAATGATATTTATTATTGAACCAGATCTGTAAATAGTCAAGTCTTTATAGGACTATATAAATCGCTCATACGCTGAAAATTAGCTTGTGGACATTTTTGCTGATGTTTTGAAAGACTTACAATATTAATGTGTGAGAAACAATCTACATGAGCTGCATGAAAATCAGAGCTAGTTTTAGTAGGGGCGAATGTTAAGCTCTGTAGGTGAAATAATGAGTAGCGAGTTTTGATTTAGGACATCTCGAGTATTATCCGCAGTGTTTCACTTACTGTTGGTTGTAATTTGGGAGTGTATTATGTGGACTACGTGGCATGTGGCTGCTGGTTTTATTTAGTTCACTGTTGCTCAGACTCATACAAGGTGCCTACTTGTACTTAATGTTGATACTTATATGTTTTAGAAAATAACGGGGTACACAGTGGATACCTATGCGAAAGAAAACTCCCGCTCGTGTTTCCCCTTTTATCAAGCGTGAGATCGAAATTTCCTAGAAACGTTACTATTATTGCTTCAACCCGTAGGGTGTCATTCAGTTTAATGCAAAAAGCACTTGGCCGTGTATTCATGGAAGTGTGGAGGATACTTCCGTCCTGTTCCCACACTGCATACTATAGTTCCTTCTGTATAAATTCCCTTTTCTTGAAGTCTCCAGGCAGTGCCATCTCAGTCGAAATAATTCCTAGCTGGCCTACATACTCCATAGAAACTTACAGGGGAAATTACTTATAAAGTCAACATTAAGGACATGTGCATCTATCTTTGAAGATCAGATTCCTTCTAACTGCACCAAACTTATTTGATGGTTTACAGAACTATAGGAGTAATCCTAAAATTGGTGGTGAAACAAATAGAAGCCTAAAGTGTAATTATAAATAACCGGAGAAGCACGTCAAGCCGAAAGACAACTTTGCTGGATGCTACGTGCGATTAGCTCTTGTTTGAACAGTCACCGAGTATGAGATCAATTCAGAATGTATTCCTTTCAGTAGAAAATCTTCTCATCTATGTAGTCTGACTAAAGTTGACCTTATTGTTCAGTATCACAATCACAGCTTTGTTATTTCTTTACATCTTGATCAAAGGTAAAGCTCGTTCTTCGGATTCTAAAGAACTGACTGCGGACTAGCTACCTAATTTTAATGGGGAAAGTTGAATAAATCTGTGAGAATAATAACCGGATATATTGTTAGTTTGGCACGTTATGCCAGTAGTACCAGGAATACATGAGAACTGAGTTTTTCATGGAAATACACAGATTATGTACTAATGATCTTTTCACGGTAGGACACGCGAGAGCGAAAAAGTGTGCATTTTAAGTTGGAAATAAGCTTAAATTGGGAAAGTAGCTAGAAATACAGAAATTTTTTGCAATTTTGTGAGGAATGTAATAATTTTTCTTGAAAAATATCCCGAGTACAGATTGCAGAAAGTTTTGCCATGAAAACTCAACATCAAACTAAAATAGTATAATTATCCTCAAGTCAATTCCCCGAAGAGAAACTACTAAATGAGTTATTTTTAGAGTTGCCTTTCATAAGCATTCTAAGTATGGAATTATCTGTGAATGTTTTTCTTTGTATGAAGACAACTTTCAGAGTCAGAGAAAGATCAAATAAATATGATACTCGCTTGATTTCAATTCTTTCTCTTGTTCTGGTCTGACTATGACGATAAAATGACGTCCTGCGATATATGCTGTCTAACTAGAGGATTATTTTCTCGGCTTTTTTTCGTTTGCCTCGTTTAATGTCAGCGTATACTTATTAAAAGATTTCTTTTGTTTTTTCCTGGTATCCATTACTTCTTGTATCAATCAGAAGAAAATCGGTCCAATCGGGAAGAAAGATACAGATTCGTTGGAAACCCAAGTTGGAGAAGTAATTCCGAACAAAGATATTTGATATCCAACTTTTGCATTGTGTCAACCATAAAAGATACTCGTTTATCAGTTCTGTACTCAAAGATAAAGCGGAGGAGTCTGAAGATTCTTAAAATAACATGGGTAGACATTTTTATTTCGTTCACAAACAGACTACATTTGGATAGTAACTTGGTTGAAGTACCTAAGAGGGGTTTTAGCAAATGAAGAAAATTTCGGGAATGAAATTAACCAAAAGTTGGGTGTAGTAATAAAGAGTAATTAAAGTTAAGGAAGATGTAGCGAGTATAGAGTTGTTGGGAATCCCATAATTTAAGGAAGTATAAAATTTTGAAGTTTTCTTTACTCCAGTTAGTTATCCATGCCGTCTTTCTTGGGAAATGGTATGAAGCGGAGTTTCTTAGTAGTAGTCTGGTTGTTACGATGGATAAAATCGGAGCTTAGTAGTAATGATGTTATTTGAAGTTTGGAAGTAGTTTGAAATTGCATACTTGGCTCAAGTTTTGCAGTAGGAGCGTACCTATGTGGATGAAATAAAGTTGGATAGCATTTTTGCATCATGTCACTGAATTATTATTGACGGAAATTGTAGTGAAGTGATGTGACTGAAGAGCAGAGGATTCTTCCCGGGGCTACATCTACAAAGATGGACTAGTCGAAAAGTTTTTAACTTTCGGAGTATGCACATGGATTGATGTATTCTTGTACTGTTCTTTCCTTTTATACATCTCTCACATAATAACAAAGGACGGAGAAGGATGAAAGAGCTGTAAAAGTAAAACAAAAACAATGTTTACGTTATTACTCTTTTATGTCACTCCGGGAGGGAAAAAACTTTTCTGCTTATTGGAAAGCTGACTCGGGTGGGTAGTAAGGATGTGTTTATCTAAACTTTCTTCCTCGCAATATCAATTTTTCAAAGTAGAGTATTAAAAACGTGTGAAAACATCTCTTCTCCACTTTAATCACCCAGTTTCTTCCCTGCCCTACGTAATTACACCGTTTAATTTTTGATGAACCCAATTTACAGACCTTCTTCCTAGGGAATACGCCCATTTAACTCATGTTAACTTTTTCACTTCCGCCATTCCAAAACTACTACATTCCTAGAACTCACCTTATGATTTTTAACTCATTTGTTTCATAAATAATGTAGTGACTCTATTTTGTAAGTTAATAACCTGTGAATATGGAATGCATCAAAAGCATAATTTACCAAATCCGTTCACTAAAACATGATTCCATTTCCATGCAACATACACAAACAGGTATAGCAATGATATTATTAAAAGTGTCTACCTCAAGGTAGACCATGTATAATATATTTGTCCCAAGTCTACTCTTGACTTTCTACAGTGTTATTGATTTATTTCAAAGTAAGTTAGCAGAGCAAACAACTAATGTCCCTGCATTATTCAGTAATTTGCAAAGCTTATAAATACATATACGTTTTCCCTTCACCTTTAACTACGTCACAAATGTTTCTATGACCAAATAAGTAGAAGAGTTTGTCCATTAACAAGAGTTATAGAAATTTGGTACCTATACAATTACAATAAACCATTTTGCATGTATATGTAAATTTTCTCTCCTATCGCCATTTATCTACCAGCAATTTTTGCATGTTTACTAAAAAGTACAAACAGGGACAAGTCTAAAAAGCTTTTATCTCCACTTTGACTTTCAGTTAAAGGAATTCAATTAAAGGAAACGTTCTTCATGCATGAAAGATTCCACAGTGTGATAGGCATACCTGAATTACCTGGTTCATGTCAGATATCAGTCAATCAATTTCATTCGATTTCATTTTATTTGATTCACAAACTGTTGTTAGTTATATTATCCTTATAGTAGACTCTATCTGTAATGGCAAGTGTATAAGTATGCTTGATTACACAGAGACTGCTACATATTACAACTACAAGTATTACTTACATACCAGTGGGCTGTGTAGTTCAGTTTACTTAATGCTTTCCTCTTAGGGCACTTAGTTAGCAGGGAGTTGTGTGTGAGCGTATGGGAATTTGCATATGGAGCCTGTTTTACTTGATTCCATAAATGAAATGAGTACCTGAGTCGTCTAGTTAAACTTTACTGACAGAGTATATTACTAAAGAATATCTATCAACCGGATTTGCTATACTTATATATACTAATAAACGACTTTTCCTTTCGTGCATTTTCCCTATTTGCTTTCACCGCTCCACTACGTAGTAATATCAATTCAACATTTACGCCCTTCCATTGCATGCTCCCCTTTAGTGGATCACAGCTCAGAACAGAATTCATTTCTTTTCATGCTCCCAGATTATTGTTTAGTAGAACCCAGACTATACACAACCTGTCCCTGCTATAATAACTCCAATTTCCAACAGCTGTTCAAAAACTGGCAACTCAGAAGAGTCAAAGCACATACTTATAATCTCTGATGGTTTCTCCCAAGAAAACGGCTTTTTATTACCGTCTGCAAAAGTGCAAAAAAATCATGCACACCCAACCTCAGTACTATAAATGCGGGTGCTCTAAAAATTATTTCTAACCTACATAGATATACATAGACACTCAAACATTTTTATCTCTTCTGTTGTCAACCACTGATGGAGCTGAAATGGAATTACTTTTATTACCGTTTTATTTATTTTCAAAATGAACTTGCCATTTCCTTTCCCTACGCACAGTACTTCAGTCGTTGTTTGCAATATTCAAGCCAAACGGGTCACTGGAAAAGAAGTAATCTCCCGTAGAGAAGTACAGAAGAATCCTTCTGTTAGGCTAAGCAGGAATGAATGTTTGCATACAAGCTGTCATAATATCGGCTTCCAAAGTAAAGCTCACATTCAACACAAAAATGCTCGGGAGTCGTCTTGTTTGCTTTTCCCTGTAGACACGAACAGCCCGTAGCCACAGTTATACCTTATAATACACAAATGTAAAAAATCCAGAGCCGTATCCGTCTCTGTGTTCCTCTGCCTAGGACATTTCAATCACAAGTTCAAGCATTTCAGTTTTCATGACTAAAATTGACCACATTGTGTACAAAATAATACACTGGGATAATTAATTTCAGAATAGTACCAAGTTTTTAGGGAGTTACATCAATGGAAAAAATAAATTGCACAAGTGTCCAAAATCTCATTTTCAATCATAAAATTTTGATCTAAGATGGATTTAGGCGTATTTCGCGTAAAATACTAACCAAGAATCGCGTGTGCAATTTTAGCCAATGGTCTGTATGCTTTCACTCACATTTTATGTCCTCTGCTCCGGTAACTTGATTTTGGAATACAGATATGACCTGTAACATCTTATGGTCGTATTGAAACAGGATTTAAGTATTTTTTGTCTAGGCTTATACGTATTTACGTATCTACTGCGTATACTCTACATAAAGCCACTCTTGTTTCATTCTACGTAAGTACTGTATAATGCATTTTCTCGAGTGTGTACTGTATAAAAGTTGAGTAAATAAAGCGAAATATCCTTTTCCTGTTATTCTAGCTATAGCACTTTCTTTTTCCATCGACATTAACAGCAGGTTCTGTCCTCTCCTTCCATTTGAATGTATTATTGTATGTCTACTATACATATATCGGGAAGAGTAGGTATATCTGTATTTGATAATGCTCGTTTGTGACGTGTGACCCTCTTTGTTTTTCTACATTGGTGTATTTGAGATTGTGCGGGTACGCAGTAGAAATACGCCAACAAAAGTAATAATGCTCTGGGAAATGCATTCTTTCAATTCACTAGCCAGAAATTCAAGCTACTTAGAGTGTGTCGTATAACATGGTAGCGTAAACGTTATGGGAAATTGGAGAAAGAAGTGTATGCAAATAAAAACACAGTCAACTCGGGCAAATCCAGGAATGTTTACTCACATTTCTAACGTAGTTTCTCGCTACAAGTTTTCGATTTCTCGCTAAAAGTTGTTACGACCGTAAACAAAACTATAAAAACAATTTTTCGGTTAGATGGATCATAATATCGTATCATAAATCCCGATCTGCGTTAGAACATCTTTTCACTCCCAACAGTTTCTGTTGATGGGTTTACTGAGTGAAAAGCTTATTAAGCTTTCACTTCAAAGTGCTTATTTGTAAGTCAAGCACGTACGGAAATTGTGTAACGCACTCAAGTTATTTCACTATGTGATTACACTTATAATTATTACAATGCAGATAAATCCTATCTCAAAAAGATACATCATGTAGACACAGGCACGAATTTCTACAAACGAAAAGTAGCATTTTGTTTATATTTTAAATATTTTTTCAAATACTATATTCAATTTATATAATATACCTTATTTGTAATCTGCACAATTAATTGCACAAGTTTATCATAAAATTTTATGTAGATACTATGATTAGATGAATCCTGTTAAACTTGCTGCTATCAGTCTTGCAATTAAATTGGATTAAGATTGTGTCTCAAGTTGCACGAAAATCTGATTTCTTCATGTTTTATTCATTTTTATATCCTTCAACCGGGTTCTGTATATCTGGGTACCTATTGGCAAGGGCCGCAACCAGAAAGAAATTTCAGGGGACAGTAATAAACTGAATATGAAAAAAATATCTTGTGTTCGCTTTCTTCGATTTCTGTGCCCTTTTGTTACGGCCCTGCTGTGGATTAACCATTTTCATCTCAAATTGATATGCACAAACATTTGCTCTTGCGAAACGTTATTTAAAGTAGAATTATTAACCCAAGTTTGAATTTAGTCTTTGTCATGTAAAATTGTCAGACAAATATTCATAAATGAAATGCAAGTTTGGTACATGTAAATTGGCCATAGTTTAATTCAAGTTAGTCAAATATGACAAATCTGACACATTTTACCTGATAAATATGCATAAAGATAAGTAAACTCGTTGGAAGTAAGTTATGAAAGAGTTGCCGACAGTCCGCAATAAAATTTTAACCTTTCTCAGGTTATGTAAATGTACATATGAAAATAGTGTAGCAATGGAAATGCAATATTGGTGTAATTTAGCTGTCTTAAGACGAGATGGATATTGCAAGTTGGAATTGGAAGTATAATGGGAAAGTGCTAATTTAAAGGATGCTTATGTATAACTAAATGTAAGTTATCCCAGGGAATGACAGTATAGTTTGAAGAACCTATTATCCTAGATTTTTGGAAGACCAATTTCCGTGACACCTTCATGCAGAATGAAAGGTATAATTATATGTAGAGCATTATATATATAAAGAGTTAATAATAGTTCTCTGCTCAGTCATCTTTTTTCTTATCAGGTGCATTAGACTGATGGCATAAAGGTAGCTAATATTAGGAAATAGTAGTGATCAAGTTAGGAAAGCTACATTCATTCCGTTTTATTTTAACGACTGAAAAGTTGGTTTAAGGAAGGAGAGCACGACGCAGTATAGAGAGCCTAGAATGGAGAGATAAGATATTATTATGGTTCATAAAATCGATGGGAAAATGTAACACGCTTGATTTTCTTTTGTTCAGCCTGGTAGGGCTTAGCCCGGCTATAAGAGAGGAATCCAGTTAGATTACACGGTCCTATACAGTAGGAAAGTATGCACGCTACTTTGGAGCGTTTTTCGTTAGAGATAGTTCATAAATCACGAAAACATATTTTTTTTGTCCTCCCTCGCCCTTAAATACTCTTTTATCTTATATATCTGTAGACCAACAATGTAGAAATGGACGCACATATAGATTCAAGATCCATGGAGCGTCCCTCTTTTATTGTTGATTTGACTGTTGTTCGTCTCTTGAGAAGAGTGGAGCCTAGGTAAAGCTGATGAAAAGAAAATCTATTGGTAGGGAGGGGACGACGGAAGGATTGAGGTGGAAGTCCGATACATTATTTGTTTCGTTGCCTTCACCGACGATGAGAAGTGAAATAGGACACATGCAGAGAGAGCACAATAGGAGTCTAACCAAACTGAACTTCAGCTTATGTAAATATAGCATTTAGTATATAGGTACCAACTTACTATTGACTTTGTCGCCAGAGAACCACTGATATAAATACAGCAACATCTTTATAGACTCTATTTACGTGGCCTAGCCTTACATACTTATCCTTATTCATTGTTCGCTCAAAATAAAATACACCTCAATGTTTCTTTATATAAGGATGTCTATATAATATACGAGTAGTTACGGTTGTCCTTGTTCAGCTCGCATTCAAAATCCAAATAGAAAATTTACCGACGGAACAGAACAACGGAGAAAGCAAAGGAAATACATAAAATGAAAATGCATTCAACTCACTCACATTACAATTCGGCTAAATTCTACAGAATGGCAATACTCTCCTTTTGCTCAAAGCTTGCCCACCTTTACGTATTTGGGAAATGATAACTAAAGGACTGTGAATACCAATGCTTCTGTTAAAACGACCGATATTATGTACCTACCTCGGTATATGTAGTAATATATTATATGGACCCCACTAGTGCTTTCGTACGTACTGAATTTTATTGCTTAGCCATGCGAATGCTTTTGGATTTCTTTAGTTTAGTATCGTAGGTGTGTACTTTCACTATTTGACTTTCAAAGGGCAAGAAATGTAGTTCTATTTTCTATTATGTTCATAAAGTTTCCTTACTTTCTTCTCATCGATATTTACCCCTAGGTATACTTAACTTTTTCTAAGTACCTCTAAGGAATTTATGACCTATTGTACTATAGTACACTATTAATTCTAAGGTAGAGCGTAAGTAGGTTATCTGTAAATACTTTCTCTCCAATACTTTTGGGTACTTATTGGTTATCACCTTTTAGAAATACTAAAATTAAATAAATACATCATTAGATATCACAAAATGTGATAGGGATAAAAAACCTAAGGCAAGCCGTACCAGAAGCTCGCCCGAGTAATGTCAAAAAATGAAAATTTTAAACATTAAAAAAACACCGCTGTATCTTCTACTGAAGCATTTTTAAAAAAGCATATTTCTGAAACATGTAATTTCATAAGGTACTTTCAGCCCCAGCAAATGGGCCCCATATCTCTAAAATTGTGTTTTTGAATTCGGGGTAATTCGTGGAAATTCGGACCAATTTGGGTGAAATACAAAGAATTCGGATTCGAATTCCCTTAATTTCACTAAATTTTGTTGAAAATGGCTGAAATCAGTTGACTATCATGCATGTCAAGCATCATGAAAGTCAAATCAAGTGAATTTTGGGTAGGTGTTGAGACTGAGTTTAATATAAAATATCATTTTTGTTCAAGTTTGGTCAAAATCCGGCAATGTGTTCGTGATTTCGTAGGAACTAACGAACGGACTGTGCAGTTCTATAAGCTCGCTTACTCGGGCGAGCTAAAAATCCTAGTTAAGGGACATTAAGGAGATATCTATGAAATAATATTTGATTACATATACCATTTTAAAAAGAGATGTCGGTATAACAGGCATAAAAAGGTGTTATATCTGCAGATATATATTTAGTTGTGTATAATAGTGTTTAAGAGTGATATATCATCTAGTGTGTATATAAATGTGGGAATGATGGGAAGGGAAAAGGGAGGAGCTAGGAAACATTTGCAATTTTAATGTCAGCTGGAGACAGATTCCAATTGCTGAGTTTTTGGAGCATAGGGTTTGAAAGAGAGAGAGTGGGTGAAGTGCCCTTACTTTCTAAAGAGTCTCAATCTGAAAGCGATTATAGTGTCACACATTATATTCTATGTTGGAGTCACACATCTGTTGTGGATGCACTGCTCAAATTTACTTTCTTTGCCAGCAGAAACACTGTCGTGATAGACTAGCATTTAGAAACTCAAACTTGCGCTTCTGTGGCCATTATGGCAAGGCTAGGGATTGAAAGTGGGAGCAGAAAAGAAAAAGAACGACTACCATGGAGTGTTAACGTCATGCTGAGACACTTAGCTGACGCTGCACAATCTTCCACGCTCACTCCCTCCATAAGACAAAATAATTGTCAAAATTAAAATTTCTTAATTTGGAATCAAGAGATACATTATAGAAGTTTGCTTTGCACCTACACACCACGTGCACTCCACCTAATAACAGAGAAAGTAATAATGCCTGCTGTTCACATCCAAAAGTTAACACAAATTTAATTCTTACTTTGCTCATTTTTAGTGGCCTCGTTTAGCAGAAACTTTTCACTAACTTAAGAAAGCAAACCTTAAGCTAAGAAGGTTAACTTTCTTCCCGGTATATAGGTATACTGTGCCTTTCTGCACTTAAAGTACCTAATATTCGCTCAAGGATAAAAACCCTTGGTATAAATGCTTCTGCTTCGATATAATATTATAGGTACTCGTGCAATTTTGCTATGTATACACGAATTGTGTAGAAAGTACAAATAATGTGACAGGGGATAACAATAAAGTATTTTAAAGTTGATGTTTGCATTTAGATCTCATGGGAATGCTAACAACCCTCCACATCTAGATCAATAATAAAATTTTTAATACCTAGTAACACAGAAGTTGAAATGCTAAAGTTGGAAAGTCATTTTAGAGCTTGCTCAGTTCTGTGAGCATATTTACCCAAAATCTATCTACAATAAGACATGTATATTAGTTTTATATACAATATAGAGAATGTAGCCTATGTTTTCCACAGGGGCAACAAATATCGAAGAGAATTTGTATTGCGGATGTAACGTTAGTTTTGAAATATAATAATAATGTCGGTTTTGCACGTTTCGGAGAAGTCATTTTATCTATGTTAAAAGAAAATAAATCTCGCAGTAGAAGGTGACACTTGGATTTATGTTTTATTTGGAGTGAGAATGTATCGAGGAAGGAAAAAAGGAGTACAGGAGTGTGTACATATGTAATGTTGGGTTTAGCACGCTCTATGTAGGCACACTGCTGAACACATTATAATTTGTAGATGAAACACATAGCAATTTCTTCCTGCTGAGCAGAGAATAGGAAAAGAGAGATATATCAAGGGAGGAAAGAAAGAAAGTGGATAGGAAGCCATAAGTATTGTCAGCAGATTTTAGGAGACACGAAAGTGCATCGGGAGGAGCTGTCACCTCCTTATGGGCTACCCTGTACTAGTTAGAAGATTTAAACTGTAGTCTAAAAGTGTAACTGTAGCGCATAAAGGAAAGGAATGGTACTAAAGTGAAACCAGAACTGTCTATTGTCTGTGTCTTGTTAGTTTACTAGTTTTGGCTTTCCTTCGAGCAGATTGCCGTTTTGCTTGAGTTGCAATTTTGGTCGTTACGCCTCGGCTGAGAAAGATGGGATTGGATAGGCAGGCAGGAAAATTGAGTCGTGAAAGAAATATATGTGGGTGCAATGAATTTCCTAATAATATGAATGCAACTGATATAAGCAATGTATAGGAACCCAAATCTATTTCATTCACAACCGCCACTGTTTACGTTACAAAAGCATAAACCCTCTTTCATTAGCTCAAGACGTTCAAACAACCTACACACAAAAGGCTTCGGTAAACATATTATAATACTCCATTCCTATATAGCACATTCATACATCTTGCTGGACATTACATACTACAAATTAAAGTTAAAGAATGTACATTCCATTCAAGACTCAAGACTGCGTGAAACTAATAACCAAAATTGAATTAGTATCCAACAGACCATATGAACGAACCAATTGCATTTACAACGACCAACGAGACTCCTTAACTTGTTACTTATTCGGATATTTATGACACTATAGTTAACTATCAGCAAAATTATATGAATATATCAACATTCGTTACCGTTACTGGAAGATATCATAATAATATTACTATACACCTATTGTAAATTACAAACACTCGAGTAGACTAATTATTCCTGACATTTTCCTTTCCCACTCATTAAATACAATCCATCATCATAGAACTACTAGCAATCTGACGGGTCAACACCTTTTCACTAATTAAACGTCCATAAATAACACTAGGAAAAACTACCGCTAATTTAGTTGTGAAAACAATGAAATGGCAGATTCAACCGATTTTTGCAAGGAGCATTTTCATTCCATTTTCATTCATTCATGTAAACTTGGGTTTTGCAAAGGTTTTGGATCAAAATGTTATGAATATTGTAAAGGCTTTTCTTTGTAGTCTTCTATGTTAAATATGAAAGTGACACAAGTCCAATATGAAACGTGCGTGAGTAGATTTTCATAAGTACATAAAATGTTAAGACATGGTAGTCAGAGAAAAAACCCAAGTTGAAACTTACAAAAAGGAAAGCTATGAATAGTGCCCTATATTTTTTGTCTTGACTTACGTGTGAACTGGGCTTTGGCATTTATCTGTAAGAATAATAATTTATCATCCAACGAATTGGGTGAAGACATTTTTCATACTACTGTATTTTCTGTAATCCAATATCATCCGTCATGGAATTATTATGCTGTAAAAGTCATAAATACATTGTGCATGGATATATAATAGTATAGATACCTAGACATAGTATATAAATAGTCCAGAGCACAAATACGACCACCGAAAACGGCGGAGACTGTATTATTTGCTTTCTTCTTGTAGTATTGTGGAGGAGATTGCAATAATGTCGACAAGTTGGTAATAAATGTGAAAAGTGTAGTTGGTAGTCTTTAGTAGCATAAAGTGCAAGATTTTATGGTCCTTCGATTTCTAAATAATTTGTTGGATGTTCCAGACTGTTCGAAGATCACAGCGAGCTGTTGGACCTTTTCGAAAAGTTTTCAACGGCGAGAACAAAAGAGCAGCAAGAGGAGAGCTTGGAATTGGCCGAACATGCATCAATGGTCATGAACACATTAGATAACGCCATTCGGTCCCTTGACAATCCAGATTCGTTCGTCCAGTTCCTGGAGCAGGTTGGCGCGTCTCATCGCCGTATTCCTGGCTTCAACAAAGACTACTTTTGGGTATGTATCTTTCTCTCTCAATTCGTGTACTGAATAATTCCATAGATATTCCCCTGAGGCCCTTT
Source organism: Tomocerus maximus (assembly GCA_019776445.1). NCBI lineage: Eukaryota > Metazoa > Arthropoda > Collembola > Entomobryomorpha > Tomoceridae > Tomocerus > Tomocerus maximus. The sequence continues at coordinate 4,965 of JABASH010002927.1, read as the reverse complement.
CTTTCCCTTTCTCCATTTTTAAAGAATTTTGTCCTTTTTACATGACTAGAATCCCTAGGAATGTGACTACTGACTCTTCAATATGATAAGCAGTTTCTATCTGTAGTCTTTTAACTGCAGTAATGTATATGAACTAAATTTTAGACAGTATTTTAGTGAGTTTCCGAATATATAAATGTCATTGTGCAAAATGCAAACCCAATTATGGCTATAGCCCTGTGGCATGCCACTCACAATGAGAAACTTGTTCAATATTGACTATCTGACTTATCTACGAGTCGTATTTTTGTTTATTTAGAATTGTTAGGCATACTAGACACTTACAGAAGTTTTCTCCGTTTATATTACCAATAGTGTCAACTTGGTGCACAGTTATGATAAAACCATAATATTATTACCGAAGTTTGCTAGGTAAATCGGTTCTCAATCTTAGAGTTGCGACGATAACGATATAAATCGTCTAAACTTAATTTCACCGTACGTGAAAAGTAAGGAATGTAAATCTACAATGTCCCGGGGTAAAACAACGGCAAATATTCGTTTTGTCGTTCTGTTCATGTTCTCAGTAACATTGTTACTAGAATTACATTATGTACATTACATTGTATTAAATTACATTTGGAACCAACATCAACAATTTCCCGTTATTGCAATAGTTTCTTTCATTCCATTCACTTTCTCTTGGAGAAAGTTTGCTTTCACTTATTTCGATCGCATTACTCAACCCAGTATTCTTCCCATCAGGGCAAAATGAATATCTTCAATATATTAGTTGCCTAAATACTATATAAGTATACTTTATCATCCCAAACTAGTACAATTCAGAAATAGCCGATATACCCATGTTTACAATATATCGACTTGAAATTTCAAAAATGTTTCCATTCGCATAATAATATTATTTTTCAAATTGTACTGTATTTCAACCAACAGAGAACAGTTGTGTCTTGCATTAGTTTTAATATTGGAGGAAAAGTATTTGAGAAATATTGTTTTTCTCTTCTGTAATACTAGAATTACAAATTGAGAGTCTTTGTTTAGAACAAAATGAATCCAATTGCAGTTAATTTTTGCAAATATCAGAACTTGTCCAATATTTGAAAAATTATTATGTTAAAACTTTTAGTAGTTCCTCCGGTTATTTCTCGACAGCTCTGAATTTCGTCTTAAATGAAACCACTAGCGAATTTCTGACACATATCAGTAAATATTCCATCTCGGGTAAAAATTGAGAATGCGATGTTGGTTGCCGGTGCGGAAGAAGTTGGTGAAACTCCATTCGATAGCTGTATATATTTTAGTAGATAGGAGATAGGAGTCCTTATACTATTTTCTGTTCATACAAAGGCAGTTAGAAATTGTACAGTGAAAAAGGAGTAGATTGAAGATGTACAAAAATGTAGATTACGTTGAGAGTAGAAGCCACATCGGTAATAAAATAGGTATAGTACACGTGAGAAGAATATGCATAGAGGGTTATACAAGAATAGAACATGAAATACACAATTTAGATTCAATTGGAAATGTAACTGCATGGTGTGTCATGTTATAAGCACTAACAATAACAGTGCCCGCTTCAGAACATCGTCTCAATTCTCTGCTACATCCTGTAGGCAAAAAATGACATTCCTAGATGTGAATTCAGAAAAAGACGTATTTGCAAGAGAGAAAATACTTTTCTTACAATTCCCCGCTTTTACTTTTTAGCTCGCAATCTTTGATATGCGTTTCTGGAAATATAAGTAGGCATTACTAACTTTCCTATCCGAAGTGGAATAGGAATGGGAATATATTTCTAGTACTTTGTACATTCTTTATTCTGTTCCACAAAGGTTACCCGCACCCTCCGTGGCAAATGTAATAATGCAATTATTGTTACTTTTCTCAAGATAAGGAAACAAACTAAGATAATCGTGTAATCGTGGTAATAGACAATTTATTAGATTTTTTATCCGTGTCTGAAATTACGGGCAAAATGAAATCAATGTACTAATATCAATTAGTGTTTGGGATTGGGACATTGTAACGGGTCTAATGTATTAGAATTAGAGTACAAATTTGGTAAGAAAAAATGTTGAAGGAAAGAAAAGTGGTGGATGTAACTTTCTTCGGATCCTTTCGGATGGATTGCATTTCTTCTGACAGACACGATAGGATGTGATCGCTCACATTACTAACATAGCAGGAGTCGGTGTTTTTCTTTCAAGGCACTATTGCGTACTTGCTTTTTCTACTCGAAAATTCCAAAGCGACATGGTTCTTTCTTGCTACTCACTAAAGTGAAACTTGCATTTACTCCATTCTACTCTGCATTGTGATGTGAACAGAGACTCGTCTGGTCGATCCACAAAATAGCAAGCGTGGTTTGATTTTGCCTTCTGTGGATCCCTTCTTTGGCTGCGTTGACGCTCTTCTGAGTTACAGTCTAGTTTTCTCAAAGGAAATGGATGATTAATCATTTAATCAATAGACTGGCTTGTTCTTTTCCTGTACAGTAATGCGAAATGTGAACTCAAGCGGAATACTTATATGGCGCCTATTAGTTTGCCCTGTCAATCCTTCCGTAAGATATTTTTATTCCACATCCCCCTCTAAATCCCAAAGTGTCAAGATGAAAATATTTTCATTTTCAGCCCCCACATCTTCTATTCTCCTTTCTGGCAACAAAAGAAACACTTTCCCAAAATCGTTTTTGCAAACAATTTATAAAAATCTTTACTATTTTTAAGAAAATAACAATTTAGCAAATGCACTGTCAGGATTTGATACTTGTAAACTAGGTACGATAAATTTCCGTCCCTGAGCATGCAATTTGTTATTGAAGAAAAGTTTTGTCGCAAGTAAATTGGGTTGATTAAAGGAATTTTGTGGTAAGTCTGAGTTGATGTATATTTGCAAGTTAAAATTAGTTAAAGGTCTACATAGTGCATTAGAGAGGTAGACTTTAGTTACTTAGTAATAAAAGGTGTTAGGTGAGAGAAAATAGAGTAGTGTACAGTAGACGTGCATTAAACTCGATCAGTAATCGTGGTGAAGAGTTTTAGCTTTGGGTAGACAAGTCCACTAGACTTAGATTGGAGTAGAGAGCTTTGAAAGTGGATTTACTACGTGCATTACCTACTATAGCATTTATCGGTTGCTAACCCTTATTGTCAGAGTATGTAAGTATGTATAGAGTAGGAAATGCTAGGATAGCCACCTTATGGATGTTATACAAACGTGGTGTACATAAGACATTAACTAGGCAGCTCTAGTTGAGAAAAGGCCTAATATGGAGTACAATTTATATTGGACACATATCTGGAGGTAAACTCTAAATGTAGCTAATAGCTTTAGTAGGAAATATTCGACTGGAACATGAACAAACCAAGATAAGTATTGCCATTTAGATCCCGGCGTGTTCACTTTAGATTGACCTTAATGACTGTCTATATTTCAAGCTATTTCTAGGAAGAATTACGCTTAGGCTATGCTATGTGCTGGAAATTAAGGCAAATGTAACATTCTCCTAAGTATATGTAGTACATAAGGTTCTCTCGTGAAATAACAAACAGGATTTAGTATTAAATTATAAAAGGAAATCACCACACTGCAATGCTTTCCTGTCTTTGGATCATGCAGCTCTGTAACAAACGTTGTCCATGGGAGTCAGGTCGGAACAGCTAAGCAAACGGATATACACCTACCAAAAGCAAACAGAACTCTATACTACAATAGGGATTGGACCAACATTAGATTTTAGTAGTGCAAGATAGGAATATTAATACTATGTAGTCGCCCCTAAGACTCTAGCACACAAAGAAACAACATAGAGTCTATAGATAAGTATATTCACCGTAGATGTAGCATTTAGTCCCACAATAGCCTTTTATTTCAAGGCAGAGAAGGCATTATTCTCTAGACAATTTAGTGGTTGATTGTTTCACGGGATAGTTGGTAGCAGTTAGCACATTTTGTGTTGAACCTCACAGAAGGTGAATGGAGTTAGCACAGATTTCCTACTTTTCCGTCAGGGAAGAGATACGTGGCTGTGGATGCGGGCAGCAGAGCAGATTTTACGTTCGTTTCTATTGTGTTTTGTGCTTTTGGCTCATAGTTTATTGTTAGTTTCTCTGGACTAACTCTTGAAAATGAAGGAGATAAAGGAACTTAAATGTTACTACCAGCCTGCGCTCTCTACGCTAAAGTTCTGGGAAAATGCAATTTAATTGAAAGCTGATTTGATGTGATGTGAGTGCAAAGGAGAGCTCAACTAAAGTTCAGTCAGAAAGAAAACTACACAAAGGTGAAAGGATGCTGATCTGTCCCTTTGTTCTCATCCGCATTCGTGGGCTAGCCTCCGTCACTTCCTACTCCCTACAAACATAAGACACACGGTGCCCCTTACACTTTCAATCGATCCACTCTTTACACAACTGTCCCCCCGTATGGCATCGCTTAATACTCAAATTCTGTTTGTCTTGCACTCTTGAACTATTAGCCGACCCAAAACGAATTTCCCGTACTTGCCTTTGGTGTTAAACTCCCAAGAAAACGATTAGCGCACCACAGTTGTTTTCGATTCAAGAAATATAGCTGCCTTAAGGCTCCCTTCCAATAAATCCGTTCTTCCTGTAAACCACATGCCACATAAACATTGCCACTCCCTACTCTGAATCTTACTTTCATCCGCTTATGTACTACTAACTATTTTTGTGTATTCATACCATAGAGAAAAAGAGCAACCTAAGGTCGCGTCTTAAACAGCATAAACAAACTAATGGATATTCTTGTCTTGGTTATCTGGAATTGGTATCAACTCAACACCACCCGAGTTAGAAAACCCCCCCTATTCGAAAACCACCCCGCTAGACAACCACCCGGCAGACTACCACCCTGTTAGACTACCACTCGGTTAGACCACCTCCCTGTTAAAAAACCACCCGATACTAAAACTAGGATAAGAAAAATGGAAACGACACAACT
>JABASH010002926.1:0-18250 GCA_019776445.1 Tomocerus maximus | reverse complement strand
ATTTTTTGAATCCTTGTAGGATACTGTACCTATAGTAGAACTGGAGTTATTCCGGAAATAAATTTCGAAAATTATTGCATGGTTAGAGGGCTGCTGGTTAACAGGGTAATAGCGGGAATGTTGTAAAGTAGGTGCAAGCTTCCCTTTTCTCTATGCGACTAGTACGGCATCTCGTAGAATGTTAGTTTCGGCGAGCTCTTGTGGATCTCTCTTAAATTGCAGTTGAATTATCATCTTTACTTTGCTGGTTATGATTAATTACTATATGATTTGTAATTGTTTGAAAAAACTTGTTTCGTAGTCATCCTTATATATAAAATCATAAAGGATTTGTTTGAATGTTAATTTATTTGTGACCAAATTCGTATTTGTACGCAGGCGCTAGAAACGTACACGTGTAGTAAGGAACTTTCTATTCCATCCACCTACGCAATTCAGTATACCGGTATATTTTGACAATATACCGGTATACAATGCTTTTTTATTACTGCCAATACTTATGAATCTGCAGCCTATTTCATTAGTTTTTAATTTACTGACAAAATAATTATTTTTGCAGCCCCATTAATGTTTACCAGTTTACCCTTTCGATGGGTAAACCTTTCTACCTCCACCCTCTACCACCATATGTCACATTAGTACGCAAACACTCAGATTTACGTACATATTTCAACACCTCTCTCTATAGCACATTGCAGTGCTAGGTCTACAGCTAGTCATAATATTATAATTTAGGTTTAGGGTCCTAAAACCTAATTGGTTTGAAAGAATATGAAATGTATGTATCGTTAAACATGTATTTAGATTTTAGATGCTTCAAATTGGGGACTCCAAAAAAACACCTCATCATAATTAAGAGTCAAGAGGTATATTTGTGCCACAATATTTACAATCAAGTATTTTTAAGACCCCTTTTACAAATGAAGATGAAACTTCAAGCGGACGTTGAACGGGCTTTCTCTGGCTGTATTGGTCTAGTTTTATAAGGTTACCTATTTCATAGGTTGTGCAGTGCGCGCTGTTGTGTGTGTAGGTGCATAAGTATACAAAAGAGGTAACACAGACAGGCACAGAGTATAGACGTTTTTATGCTGCAGATACTTTGCTTATAGCTTTGACTGGTCTACTAAAAAGTACTGACTTCACATTTCATCATGTTATGGATAGTACCTATATACCTATATTATATGTGAAGGTACTACAAGACGACAAACCAATAGTTTAAACTATATGTATGCTTATTTGCAAAATAATGCAAAAACGTTTTATAAATACAGCTAAGCTTATAGTTTATATACACGGATGTGATTACGCGATCCATATGTACACGCATATTTTATATGTAGTGTAGTACATGTACATGCAGGCAGATACGTAGAATAGTGCTTGATATGATAGTGCTTTAGTGTCGGTCCGGTCGACTTCGACCTTCTCATCTCATTTATCGCTCATCGCTTCGGAGTTGTAGTCGCACTTCGCACACAAGTCACAGGCAATATCCTTTTCTCCTTTCCGTAAGTGAATAGATATTTTGCTCTTCTACAGTTAACTCGTCATCCCTCAATCTACGTCTCTTCGCATTTTGAAAGACAACTAATTAATATTATGAACGTTGAAGTGGAAAAATTACATTTTAATTGAAAAGTGAAATCATCCACACGCAAACAAACAAGACAAGTTAAGTGGCGGATTATCAACTTTTTTGGTTGGTTCGTCGTCGGTTCGGTCCTCGTCGAGTTTTGTATTACTTATCAAATCAATTTGGTCGGTAATTTCTGATTCATCCATCATCATATTCATCATTTTGCTAATTACAAAAAGGTACTGAAGTTTCCATTTTTTCATAAATTCACAATTAATTTTATGATAGCTTACCAGTTTACAACTGCATTTATTATTTTCACTTTTCTTTGTCCTCCTGCCACCAGTGTAGCCCTTTAGTCCTTCACCCTTTGTCAACAACAATTATTTGGGCTAGACTGGCTAGACTTAGAAGTTTATTAAGTCATAAGTTAGCTTTATTTATCAACTTGACTTAAATAATATATGATTATTACTAAATTAGTGTTGTTATTAAATATAATATGTAATGAATGACACTTTTATTTATGGCATTTTGATGATTTCTACGTTCAAAATTGATTACTAATGATTGTGTTGTAATGACATTGTGTATGTAGGCAGTAGGTATAACAATAACAATATTATCAATTATGACGAAAAGCTGACAGCTGATGGTATTGTTTAGTATTGATTGTTCATTGTCCATGTTGATGTCTGTGATATTATTTATATGAATTTGGTTTTGAGCTTTGAATATCTTCATAATATTGTGACTTAAACATTCTATATATTGAGTTTAGTTTAGATTAGATTCTGTGATTAAAGATTGAAAATCTTGAAGATTCAATTATTTAGATAAGTGTTTTTAATGGAGAGAAGGCTTTATATAATGACAATTAATTTGTACACAGGGAAAACAATTTCAAAAATGCATACACTGGTAGAGGTGACCACTGGAGCGAATGGCAGCACACATGTTCCTGCATTTTTAGCCAAATTATGGAAAATTGTAGACGACCCGACAACTAATGATCTCATTTGTTGGAGTGAGGCAGGGGTAAGCTATTACTTTTAATTTGTAAATTCATCATAATGTTATTTATTCAGGTAATTGCTCTTAGTTATTACTATGTCATAAATACTCAATTGGTATAATAACTTCTGTGTAAGGTTTTCGCTTCTAACTTCAGTTCAGAGGTATAAAGCATAAATTACCCACTAAATTAAAATTAATTTGCTTCTTGATAACCATTTCAGATGGGAAACAGCTTCATTATACGAAATCAAGCAAAATTTGCTCGAGATCTTCTTCCTCTTTACTACAAGCACAACAATATGGCCAGTTTTGTTCGGCAACTAAATATGTGTATGAGATTTCTTCAGTCTTGTTCTTCATCTTCTTAATTTCATTTATAGATAACATGATCTGTGAGAGCATCAAGTTAACTTTTGCCTTTTTAGATGGGTTTCACAAAGTGGTTTCGGTTGAACAAGGTGGTCTTCGTGTAGAAAAAGATGAAATGGAATTTGCTCACCCTTTCTTTTTGCGGGGCCAGGAAGGATCATTGGAGCTTATTAAGCGAAAGGTGTGTGTAGTAATTTATGTAACATTATAGTTAATGCACAACCAAATTAAAACTAATCTATATACGCATCCACAAATTGAGTTAAATAATATCCAGACCAAGTGTATACAATTTAATGTACACCTGTTATAGATTCCTGCTACGAAGCATGAAGATACAAGAAGCCGCCCAGATTCGCTAAATAAAGTACACATCAATTAGCAAAATAAAATTGGCAAATTCTTTCATAATATACATTTTGCACGGTTGTTGTACGTACGGTATGCTAATTGCTAATTTAATGTTTTAAAAATAGGTTTTACTGGATGTTAGACAAATGAAAGGTAGACAAGAAAGTATGGACAGTAAATTGGTTAATATGAAAAGAGAAAATGAAGCGCTATGGAGAGAATTATCTTCCCTTCGACAAAAACATGCTAAGCAAACCCAAATTGTCAGTAAGGTATGTACAAAATCTTGACTTAATATAGTATCTAACATTAATTATTATTATCATTTATTGAGTATGATAATGACTGTACGTTGTATTTTTAGCTGCTTCAATTTCTGGTGGGAATGATGTCATCACAAACACACCGACTTGGTTTTAAGAGACGTATGCCTTTAATGTTGAATGACACAGCTGGCACAAAACCAGCTAAGATCAACAGGACTAAAAATGTAAATGACATTTTGGATTTCAGTGCGCTTATTATTGTTGGAGTTGTAAATTGTGTCAGGAAAGTTTTCATCTTTTTTTTTGTTTAGGGGGGAGAAATCACCGGGCCAGTTATTCATGATGTTACTGAACTTTTTGAGTGTGACGATGTCGATGAAGGGGATGAACGATCCACTGAATACGAAAACGGGGAAGAAGCCCCTAGTGTAGAGAGTCCAATGAGTGGGCCTTCAAAGAGTCCTTATCCCGACGCTATCTACGGATTGGGTTCTGTCGATGAAACTGCTGATATGCTGCTCTCTGTTGATCCTATGGCTATCAATCCATCAGTTAATGTAAAAAGGGACTCTAAAAAGCCAGGTATGTTTGTTGGCTATTTATCTTCGTTTTTTATTTAAAATTCTATTCATGACTCTCGAGGTTAACTTTTTTAAGCTTTTATTAAAAGTTTAAACTTGTCAACCTTTTGAAAATCACAGTTTGAAGTTGAACTGTGGGTGCCCAATAATAATATTATTTAAACAAGCCAATCTCGAAAGTCATGAATAATGTTTTAAATAAAAATTTCCGAAGTTGGAAAAGTTATCACCATTACCTATTATCTTCTCTTAACATATCTTTCAAATACAATGCACAGAAAATACATTTTTGAATAATATTAATTTCGATTCATTTTTCAGGGAGGAAAACACCGAAAGAGAGCACTGCTGAAATTAATAATCTTCAGCCTCAACTAAGTCTGCAACAAAATACGAATAACGGTAATGATTTTTTACTTAGAACAAGGATTGATGTGATGTCAGTACCCAATATTTTTAAAAGATCGGGTAAATAGTTTACTTAATATTATTGTCTTTAGTCGGGACAGCTGCCCCATCAACTATAAATCAGAATCTACCAACTTACTTTTTGGCTGGAGTGGATGACAATGGGCAAGTTATTCTGACTATACCGGAGGATCAATCAGCACTTGGATTAAATTCTAACTTGGTATCTAACTCTGCTCTTCAAAATAGTACCGCTGAAACAGTAACAGTAAATAATGCGCCTTCTACTGACATGGTACCCGTGAACATGGAGAACACAAAACAGAGGTAAATAAAATAAAAATTAATATCTGTAAGCAATGGAATGTAATGTATACTATTACCATCTTACTACAGATTTTTACATATTTTGTATATTCAAAGTTGTGGTAGATACCCTAACCTTAAAAAGTGTACGGTTTTATTTTCCTATTCCATAAAAAAGAGGGCGAAACCTAACAAAAGTATCAATTAATTTCGAACAAAATGTATTAATCAGTGTAAATCTGTAAATGCGATATCTATACATATTATATTGCATTATAGAAATCCAGTTGTCAGCGCAAATAAATTTCTGAAACCAAAGTACGAGTCAAAGTAAGTAATAAAAGTATTTGATTGGTTAATTAACATGAACTCCATAAAAAATACATATATTTTTCTCAGTAAAAGTTGTCGCTATAATAGTTAATGACAATTAATCATATGCTCTCACACTTTTAAAGTATGAATCGAATACCTTAATTCATTGTATATATTATAGTTAGTTACTTTTATGTTTATTGCTTGTTCTAATGATTCTATTATTGACTTCACCAAGTGCCAAGTACAAATGAAATGAAAGCTACAAATAAAATATGATATCATGACTCTACTTATTATTTGCAGAGAGGACTTCGATGACCATCTTGATAGCATGCAAAATGGATTGGACAACTTGCGTGATCTATTGAAAGCAGAACAGTACAGTATTGACAGTTCCACGTTGCTGGGGGTAGGTAGTAATAACCCTTTCAACATGCACAACAGCATTGATCCTCTCACTGTGGCAAAGGTAGCTTTTTATCGACGAGAGCCCCTTAAGGTTGTACTTATTACACCAAAAACAATTTATGTAATTCTTATTTGCCCTTTTATGATACTTTTTTTTCCACATTACCGAATTACCTATTCATTTAATTCTCAGTGATCCTGATCCTGACTACCCTACCCAAGCCAATCAATGTTTCTGCTTTATTTGTTGTCTCTGTTTTCTCTGTACCAACCTCGAGGCTGAGGAATGTACACGTTGTGTGTCTGTGTACATACATATTGCCTTAAACTATCTCGATGTGCTTTTGATGTGTAGCTCTTTCAAAGTCTAAATGTTAATTGTCAACGAGAAGGTATTATGATGCATTGACGCTGCTGGTACAACGATCTTATGATAACGATGCATAATATTGTATATTGATTTCGTAAGTACAACTTGGCTCTTGCAGTACTGTTAAATATGTATTACATAAATATTATATTTATTGCTATTAATTGTTGTAATTCTGGATGATTATGAATGTGGGTCGTGACTTCTTAAATCTGCGTCGAGAGTGTAAGGATTAGGATGTTTATTAATTTTGTCTGCATTTTGTATATTTAGCTTTTTGGAGAAGACAACCACGGAATTTTAGATTTACAGGAACAACAACTTATGAGTCAGCAGCAGCAGCAGCCAGTACAGAGTACGTTGAGATTTTCTTCTATAGTTAGAATTACTTAAAAAATTAAATTAGCAAAAGTGACACCACTATTCACTCCAAAATTATTTTTGTGTACAACTGACAACTGAAAGTGACAATATGAAAAGTAGACGTATCTTGTAAATCAAACAGGTGGCAATGAGGGACAAGTTCAAAGTAGCGAGTTGGTGTCGTACAACCCAAGTTTATTTGAGCTAACGGAAGACGATACCAATTTTTTTGATGAAGCCACGAATATGTATTTGGATGACGAATTGAATAGCATGATGACAACGGAACGAGACCAATTAAACAAAGGAAATGGATATTCTCCGCTAACATTCACAGAAGTTACAATGGGGAATCCTCCAGTTTCTCTAAACACTCCAATGACTGAGACTGCGCCTTCGCCGTTGTTTAGCTCAGGTGCCTCCACGTCTGGAGCAGGGAAACGGAAGAGGAAATAATCATCAGTGTCCACATTATAATACTCCATTTGCTACAGAGTTGTACAGTACTTATATGTTAATTTTCATGAAATATTTTATTAAGGAAATGTGCCTATTTTGTGCATTCATTGAAAGGAAGAGCATGGTATAGTATAATGCACTTAAGTTAAACGTTACTAATGACAGTCTATCTACTGTCAACACGTATTACAATATTCGGAATGTAGTTAGTTTTAGTAGGTTTTAGTGAACTAAGCAACACCAAAGTGTACAGTATAGTATAAAGTGTGCCTGTGCCTACCTACTATGTAATAGGTCCCTATTATTAATTGATTCGCATTTTATTCAGTTATCTCTTCTTTTTTGCTCTTACAGTTAAATTATCCCATCTTATTGTTTATGAGAAACAATTCTCCACCTGCAACTAATTCTGTCAATTTTCTTATAATGGATTATTTTTTGTAGTTGAAAAATACAAATATACTAATGGCTGGATTCTGGACCTTATTGTGTAATGTTAGAATATGTATCAACGCAGGCATTCAGGCTTATCAGAATCAGGATCGTTTTATTCAATATTCGTTTTAGCGGACAATGATTGACTTTTGACTTCAGCTCTTTTTTACAGAAGGAAACTGTAAAATATATTTGTAACTTACGTAACAAAAATGTTTTACTTTTTGATCACAATACTGGTCTTATCATATCATCACATTGAGATTATAATTTGTATACTATATTTGTGTTATACTTATCATCACCCTGTGTAGCAGACAACCAGTAAGATTCTGTTGAAGCGGTAAACGATTTGATTGAACTTTGTTAACGTGTCACAGTAAATGATGCATTACGTCTGCGGCACAGTACTCGCTACCTTTTTTGTAAATCCAAACTGCATAATATATAATGCAATGTAATTGAATTTAATGAATTTGTTCATTTTGGTTGAAGGTAGCAATACCAATCAGAACTTATGACTTGCATATGATTTATTATTAGAAGTTTAAACATTTATTTCGGGCATGATCCTTTACAGCTTTCTTTTGTTTTCAAAAAAAACTAAACATTTTGTTCTATTATTAGCGTATAGTAATTGAAATGAATTATAGCCGCTAGTGTATTTAAAAGAAAGTTTTTTTGTATAAATTACTACTTTTCACTTCGGTATTAAACACATTTAGTAATGTAACGCCAATGCTTCCGTAGCGGTTAATTAATATTTGTATCAAAAGCAAAAGTTTCCCAAGACTGAAACTTTTTATTTGTAAAATAATAGCAAAATAAAGTCCGAAATCGGAATTAAATTGACCTAACCGCTTAAAGTGACAGTTGGAAATTGTTGATTTTATTAATCTCACTAAAATATTGCAGTTCTAATGAATTCGTTTGCTGATACTTTAATAAAAGCAAATAGGGAGCTAACCTAGAGGAAATATGTAGTGATCGTTGGAATTTTGAAATGTAGTATTGTTATTTAAAAGTATAGCTTAATTTTCACCGATGATTGTACATATGCAATGCACGTAGGTCTTTATCCATCTGAAGGATCTGAAGCAATAATTTAGTCCAGAGTGTGTGTATTGTTTGTTGGATGTAGCACTCTGATATTACATTTTGAGCGTTAATATTATTTTAGAATTTTACCTGCTAGGCTAAGCGAAGGATAACATTAACCTTTAAAACGATTAAACTAAAAAGTATTGCTTGATTGCATTAGAAGCAGGTAAATTGTACCATTATATAAAGATTATTTACCTGCTTTATGTGAACCTCTCGTCCATACATACTAATATTGAAATATGATTCGTGATATAAGGAAAATATGTATTGCGAGGTGACGAACAGTGTTAGAACTAATTACTTATCAATTATACAGCCAATAGTAAAACATACTTTCTTTAATGTAATGTACTGCATTTTGAAGGAAAAGAACTGAAAACGAGCTGAGATACTCAAATCGAAATCGAATCATGATGTACTGACGTTGATCCATTATTTAGAAAATACTAGAATATTAATCATCTACTTTACTATGTAGTTAATATTTTGTCAAATTCCTAAATCATCATTTACATGATGGGTAACATACATAAAATGACAACATGAATATGTAATGGTTTGTGATCTCCATAAAGAAAATCGTTTAAATCACAAACTATCCTCTCTGTCGAATCCGTACTATTTTTAAAAGTCACCTTGCCAGTCTATAATCTATTCTTTAGCTTATCCAGTAGTTAAATAAGTAGTAGATCAAATGTGTACGTATCATTAAATGTAACTAAGCTCATGTGTAGTTAGTCAAAGTAGTTGTAGTTCTAAAGTGTGGTTGTATTCAGTTGATTAGTATTGTCAATTTAATCTCAACGTCCAGTTAGAAACCTTATTTACCATTCGTTTATAGTGCCAAGATTTGTGGTACTTTACCGTATTAAGTGTACATAATATTCTAGATAATATATACAATGTAATAGTGGTCCTACTACATAATAGTAACTGCATTTTATGTCCCTCTGAGATCTCAGCATTATTGTGCTACAGGTAAAAGCAAAATCCCAGAAAATTCGTTAAAATTAAATGATCCTTGTCCAGATGGGTTATGCATTCGAAATATTTTGTTCAGCAATCGGCAATAAAAATAATTATTAGAATAACTATTATCCCTGTTTGAAAAAGTGGATCTCTTTGCTGCACTGGGCACCTTCAGTTTTATATCTTTGCAAAATATTCAACTACAATTGAATTTTTTAATATAATTTTAGTAATTTTTATTTAAGGATTGTTTACAAAGCTATGTGTCTATTTCGGTCTTATAACTTTCCAATTCCAATGATGTATGTGAGCTCGTCTCGTCTACATTATTCTAGTATCCGATGTAATAGTACGTAATATACTAAAATTGTTGTTGTTAAATTAAATTTTGAAGTATGGAGTAATAATTACGTGTACACACGTAATATTAGTCTTCCCATATTATTAATCTATCTTCCTAGGTTTTGTATTCGTGACTGACCTATCATTAATAAGGTATTGTTAGGTATGGATCTAGACCATTACTAACTTTGAGTGAAAAATTAAATTCTTAAAATGGTCATGTCTAATCCACATAGTGTTGCTGCAAAATGTTGTTCTATGAATGCAATGTGAGTTATTGTTATTATGATTACATTATCTGTCCTGTAGCTACATAGATGTTTAAGATCGATTTTAGATATGTGTATGAAACTCGCATTTATATTATTATGGGTAAAATTGAACGAAAATATAAATGTGCGTTTACTGTTGTGAATAGTAGCTAAAATATAGTTGCTAAAATACTAATGATACTGATATTGACGATATTACTATTCTATATAATATATTATATCGTATGAATATGTTTGAAATTATGTGTCTGACCACTCTACATGTTATCCTATTAATTATGTGTCCCATGTTATATGTGTCTTACTTTTTGTGTTAAGAAATTCATGTAATTGTGAATGACATGTATAGGAATGTGTAAAGGGAGAAGGCATACATGTGTATGAGTCTCTGTGTGTACATGTACTGTATTTACATCAAATGAGCACCCTTATTCAAAGGTCTAGGCTAAGGTGTTTGTGGGCATTTACTGATGAATAACTAAATAAGTGCCATTAAGAATCATGTCTTAATTAAAATGAGGACAAATTAATACCATTGAGGATAAAATGAATTCGATATTTATATTATACTATACTTACTGTGTATGTGTATTATTAAGTATCCTGTCCTCACCACGAAATCTTTGTCTCATTATTATTATATGGTACATTTATGTAAATACATTTTGATGGCTAAATTGTATGCTAATGATGTTATACTTATTACATATTTAACAAAATGCATAATGTGTTAGGTAGCAGTTGGTAATTGGTAATAGATAATAAATGAATAACTATACAGATTTATTTAAGAAAGCTGTACACAAGCATTTCAACACTATGCTCGTGTGCATGTGCATATACAATACTTATCACAGTAAGAAAATAATGTTAAATAACGATTTAAAAAATAAATCGCAATAAAATCTACTAAATCGTACATTTAAATCTCTACGTAGTCGTCTTTTTAAGTTACCTCATAATTATTGGACATAAACATTCCTCTTCTTTCTTCTACACCATTTTAAAAAGATTAGGTAGATTCCAAACTATCTGTATTTTTAGGAAACTAATAAGTATTAAATCTATGATGTATAGGGTGGCTAAGAAACATATAGAACTTTTGGCTTTCACTCGAAAGTAAAAAGGTTCTAGTTATATCCTCACCCTGTATATGCCTGTAAGTGTAAATGTTGAGAAATATTTCATGAGCATCATCTTAGTTTAAAAGAATTTCATCACAACCATGGGTCTTGGATATTTTAAGAGACGATATGGATATAATTATTATTAAATATAGAGCAAACTAGGATATAGGTATTACATTTTGTCTCTATACCAAATATCTATCATACTGTTCTCCAGCAAAACAGTATCAGTTCTCTATTTCAAGCATTAAAGACATTTATACAGTACACCGCTTTTGTTATAATTATGTCATTATGGCAGTTCACGTTGCCGTTCTCCTTTCGCTGTCAACTTCATGCACATGCTTATTAAATAATTAAGTAATAGTCATTGTCATCCATTTACTCCCTCTAGTTTGTAGTCATGTCTTCAGTTTGTGATGCGGTGCATTAAAATGAATCTCCATGTAACATTTAGTGGGTAAATTTTCGTATCTTTCGCATCTAAATTTATATATCATTATAAACATAGACGCAATTAGCATTTCAGATTTTTTGGCCACAAAAGCCTATAAATGCTATAAATATAACTATAACGTACAAAACCTACTCACTTTAGCTACTTACATGATGCACATTTACATACCTAAGTAGGTATGCTGATGCTGACTGGTTAGAAAGGCATAGTTGTTTAAGCCCAAGTGAAAACTTGAGCATAGACTTGTCTAAAATGTATGTAAAAAGTATAATAGTTAGATAGACATTATAAATTGGAAAATGATCGATCATAATCGATAGAGTTGGCTAATTGATTGGAATTGAAGTAGTGGGAGTTGTTGTGGGTTGCTGTTGTAGTTTGGGGAGAGAGTGAAAGCATAGGAGTCCCTAAACCTAAAGAATGCAGTCGAGATGAGTTGAGGGAAGGAACGAGGCGGCACAGTTGCCGTATTTTATTGCATCGATGTATGCACAAAGAAATTCCTTCCGTTCGTTCCGAGGCAATGAACGAAACCAACTGCTAAACTCATAAAAAACACATCCGCAGAAGAACACACTACATGGCACATTGTAGTAATATTTTCAGTTTACTATGCCCAGATGCCCACTGACATTTCTTGTATGCAATGTATAGTATCTCTTTGTCTGTACACTTACACAACCATCATCACAATTCACTTTTGAATTGCTGTATAATGCATCTTGCACAAATATTAATATGTATCTAATCCTAATCTGGTCCACTTTATTTAGAAGAGCATATACTATAATATAAATAGTATAAAATATCTTTGCCTGTTATGTGTATATAAAGATATTTTTTGAAAAATATCTCAATGAAAAAAATATTCAATTCCTAATACTTTTATATAATGGATGATTTTTTCTACGTGAATGTAGTAACCCGTAATCCTATTTTATTCAATCACTAAATCACCATCGTTTAGTAAGTCTATGCTGAAAATTTAGGTTATTTTTGTCAATGTTTTCTTTAAGTAAAATGTAGTTGGCTATTACGGATTCATCAGAGAGAGAATATAGTACATAGATATAAAGGATATAGGTATTATCAGTTACAGAATTCCTGTTTTGCTTTTTCATTTTAGTTTGAATATGTATTCAATCCAATATTTTCCATATTACAGTAAATAGCCGAGGTAATTTTTAGTCACTAAGTTGAAATGACATTATTATCATGCTGTTTATATAACTTGCTATGCTAGTGTTTTTGAAGATAAGGAGTTTTTTTACTAAGCTTTACTTTATTATGCAGATATGATACGATGTGAGTATCATAAAAGAGGAAATAATAATATCTAAGAACATGGCATTGCGGGTTGGACATGGTCTAAAAACATTTCCTATGCAGCTACTACTTTTATACACAAAGGTCTGTGTAAGTTAAATATTTTATAATACTTGAATGTACTATGTACATGTATTTAGTTATAAAATACTTCGATATAGAGTTGAACAGTTGAAGGAAAACGGAGGAAAAAACGGATGCAGCTGGCAGTGGCACTTTGTCAGGAGGAGGAGGACAGAAGAATGAAGATGAGATAAAAATGAGACACTTTTATTATTTATGTGCATGTAGAATTGTATATTTAGAAAGATTCCTCCTGAACATCAAACGAAAATGAGCAGCTCGCCGGACGCGAAATGGGGGAAAAGATTCAACAATTGCAGACTAAGACTAAATGGGTACAACGGAAGAAGAGGAAGCCAAGCCCGCGCTTTAGGAAAATTGCCAATTCTGACGGAGTTGTAAACAAATATTAACCCATGGGGTCACATTCGTCACATAATTTAATTTACGTGTCACAGAAAGTGGTGGTGGAACTAGCAGTTGTCACAGTCAGTTAATTATTTCCTTACCACCAATCCATTTCCATCCTTGTTAAGAAATTCGGAGGAAATTCGGAGAGAGAGCCGAGAGATTAGAACGAAGAAACTGGTGTAACAGATAACAAATGTGTTTAGAAGACAGAAGTTGACAGTTTTGACAGAAAATTGGGAGTCTAGGAGTGGGAAAAGGTTCCAGTTTCCAGAGAGCGAGATGAAGACTGAAACTGTGAATGAATTTTCCTGTTTGGTCGGCTAAGGACTTGCCCTCACCGACGAGCGGAATTTTGGAGGCGATAACGGGCTTCGGAATCGGAAGGTCAGTAGTAAAGTAATACTACAGAGCATTCAACAACTCTCTAGAACATAGTCTCCTACTAACTCCTACTACTATTTACTTGACTAGGACTGCAAGTTTTACTACGATACGTTACGTTAGTGTGGTAGACAACTTTGGTGTTGGTTCGTTTCGTTCATAGATTGTTGAGTTGAGGGAGGATTTCTAGGATTGGGACTCAGGAGGACAGATACAGAAAGTGCCGGGTGGCCGGGATGAATCTTGTGACTATGACTATGTGGGTTTTTGGGTGGGGGCATGGGACTTGGGACTGTGACGATACGGATACACGCTGTATGAAATAGCTGTGCAATTCACTCTCCTCCTGACTCCAGCAGACTCCAGCCACACACCAGATACTCCGACCAGTCACAACAGACAGGAAGAGGAAATAAAGAATGCGTAGGTAATGGAATATGCAAGGGGAAGCATAATAACTTCAGCTGCACTGCTCTCTTAATATAATGACCTATCTATACATTTAGATAACAAACACCACAAACGTCCACCCACATCCACTATAATAGTAAATGGTATTTCCCTATAGAATATACACGTAGATGTTCAGTACGCAGATTCATTGTAACATTTTATGAAAGAGCTGGTTTTCGTAGAGATTCATCTGAGTTGTTCCGAAATGGGTTGGGTGTTGGGTGACTGTAGGTTCATTACAGCCAATAATGCAGTTTTATATATAGATAGAAGTCTATAGGATAGTAGTAAGCATAGGAAAACTCAAGACTTTGTATCTTAAGACTTAAGTATCATGTTTTTGGTTGCAGTATATTTATATGTATGATCCTCTTATATTATTTTCAGTAGAAAAGCGGTGTCAACAAAATAGAGAGAAAAAGACGCGGGGTACCAAAGGGCATCGGACAAGAATAGAACAGCTGAATGTTTCCACGAATATTCCTCCGAGTATATATAGATATCCTTATCCAAGTGGTTCTAACCAAGCTTGAAGCTGAAACGAAATTCAATAGAAGTGCCAGCGGCATCCGTTAAGATTTTCTCGACTCGCGCAGAGACGAAAAACTTTGGCAACATGTTGGGAGTTTGGATTTGAGGATTGGGGAACCCAAAGGGGACTCTTGTGCGTTTCACATTCACGATTGCATTGCAGTTGTTGAGGAAAGGTATGAGGATTATTGTTATATATTTTAGATGGGGAGATGTTGGCTTGTATCTGACTTTTGGGTCTCTAAGAGAAGAATAGATTTCAGAATAGAAATGTGAGTGAAGCGGGGACGAGGTGGTTTCAGGAGGAAGACGCAGAGTCGGGTCGGATGGTTTCGCTCGTTCGTACGTCGATGATTGTGGGCTCCTTCCTCGCTCCTTTTGACGAAGACCCAGACAAAGTGGTAGATAGTTCAGTGCATTTGTGCATTAGAAAATAACATGGAATTCTCGGCGAAAAGCTGAGCAAGGGAGTTGTCGGGGCAAATTTGGGAGTTTTGTGACCCTTTGTAGGTTCTGTAGTGGTTGGTGGCCGTGGCTTTGGTGTTCGTTCTCTTCATATTACCTATTACCTACTGTGCTGCTACTTTACTTGTGTGTGGTACATATGGTGATGTGATGTGTTCTCTCACAATCTCCGTTATATGACTATGAGTCCACTTCGTCTCCCATCCTTTCGTTAAACTGACAGAACACTCACAACAGACACACTCTTCTTCAGTTCACTACTGGGATGATGTTGCCGTTCGATTATTTCCTGGATGTCAGATCTTCTGCCTTTTTCAAGATTAAATTCTTATTTCGGGGACCGCACCATTGATACCAACGCAAAATTATGTTTCTCTCCCAGCCAAGAAAGATAAACTTAAAGTAAGGCCAACCTCACTCAACGTCTGCTCCACATGTCAACACCTCTTCTGCTCTCTTACCTACATTTCACCTTATTTATTGACACCCTGACTTGGCTCTTTACCTACGCTTAGACTCCCTCCATTCACTTGCCTACTTACCCCTGACGTTTTGCTCTACTGCCCGATTCCTATAAACACAACCACCTGCTTCGTCTCTTCGTCCAGTACTCCTTCTGGACTCAAGAGTTGTACAGGCTTAATGTCAATGTAAGATTCTCCATTCTCTGAATCACTTTTCCTCCTGACAAGTCAAACTGAACGAGTAGATACTTCCCCAATTAAATATGTCAATTCTGTTAGAGCAGGCATCTGTTTCGTGTTGGCATAAAGGAACAGATGGTCTCCGCGTAGATTTGAAAAACATCACGCAGAAGGGAATTTTTGTCAAATATTTTCCAAAATTACTGTGAGTTCTGTGACTGACTAAATATTTTGCTTATAATCCAATTTTCTTAGATCTTACTTACAATCTAATGCTATACAAGGATAAAATACCCAAATGTTATCTTATCAGTGAAAAATCCAATGTTATGAGTTTCTTTTCTTTGCCATTATTCTTAAGTCACGTATGACTCAAGTATAAACAAGTAAAATATACAACGTGTAGTGTGACTGAAATAGAAGTTGCATTTTGTAAAGGTTATCGTAAGTAGACATCTGTCTTGTTACATGCAAAGGGCAACTAGTTTGTGACATTTGAATTTTGTTTGATATCAAAGTAAACTAAAACAAACGTAGCAGATTTTGGTTTGGACTGATGTCTATAGAAATGTCATCTGTCATTTAGAAAACTCCTTTGTGAAAATTGATAGTGCTGCATTCTGCGCTGTCAGACTACTGCTAGTACTGCTTTTATTTCCACAGAGTCATGAGATTTTTCTCTTTAGACAATAGAAATGTTGGTTACTAACTGTTTATTATTTAGTCTAGTGGCTAACGGCTTGTCATAGTCAAAGTGGACTTGTGGACTATATACAATTTTGTATATTGTATACAGACTCAAAATTCAGTATGATTCATATTGTTGAACGTTATTGAATTGAACGTGTTAGAAGTATGAGAAGGAGATGTACCAGCAGTTAGCAAAGCTAGAGTAATCAAGCAAAGCAAGCAAGTTGTTTAGCAAGAATATTACAGAATGTAGTGCATATTTGATATGCAATCAATAGACGTTTTGTAATGGATTCATCAACAGTATCGTTAATTTCGCATATTTAGAACTTGTTACCTATCCCCCAAGTAGAAGTAAACTGATAGCCCTATAATAAAAGGTTGAAAATGTTTGCTATTACAGTTATTTGCGCATTTTTTAATATGTATATACAGAGTACATAGTGAATCTCAATGTACGGGAGTGTGCAAGTACTAAACATGATATTCTACGACACGGCTACGACTGTCTATTGTTTATTATAGAAAGTAATACAGTAATCCTAGCAGTCAGCATACGTATAGACAAAATATTTTTTGCAATCTCTAATACGGATAATAGGGACATAATAAAGAGTTGATACTAATAGTAGTATTCAAATCACGTTTGTATAGTAATAGGAATGAATAATAAGTCAGTATCAGTATTGCATTAGTAGATTTTTAAAGGAATGTATAAAATAAAATGTACTGCTCATAACGTTGAATTGAACCCAAAAAAGATGTACTCTAGGATTCATTGTATTCTTGGTATTCTTGACTTGAAATCTTGTACGTGTCATAAACCGGTACTCGCTGGGGAATTAATATCTGCGATTGACTGTCAAATCGAAAAAGTAGGTAGACTATGAATCTGTAGAAGCTATATGCATTATAAACGCACCACGCACCATAGGATTTCTGATCTGACTGTAGTATACCGTCTTCTACTACCATTTGACAAAATTTGATCTGAAATTGTGATTTAAGTAGGTGCCTTAGGGTTTGAGAATTGGTTTTGTAGAAGTCTCACTCAAAGAAAATATGCCATGTTCACACGATAGTGTAAAATTTTCTTATCGTATACTAAAGCATTAGTATAAAAATAACATATTTCAACGCTTTTTATATTACCGTACATATGTTCAGGACGAAAGAAAAGAAATTATTCACTTTAAAGTTAACTACTATGAAACATTCGCCTGTTACTAAAGTTTGTTAGTTTCAGATGTTATCCTGATGATAAGTGATGCATAAATTAACTTAAGGTTTACTTAGTCGCTGGAACCTGCATAGTGCAAGTGTATTATACCAGAAATTTTGACAGTTAATTAATTATTCAGCTATACATGCATTGTGGAATAATTACTTAGTTAATTACCACCATAGTATTCCATTTACATTTTCTGATCACCATTCCATTAGTATGTTAGTAATGAATGCACTGTGCATACTTATGTGCAGTACAATGCTGCAGTGTATGTATAAAGTGTAAACGTATAGAATGAAAATTATAAGTCTTGCGAAAAGTATAAATCCCACGATTCTTCATTTTGGCCATTGAACTTGCTGGTTGCTGTGCTCTTATGATTTTTTGCTCACGGATATATTCAAGAAAGAAAAAGAGACCTAAATAGCGCTCAGTGCAGGTTCAGTTGCACATCTGTATCTATGTAATATGTACTTAGTACATTATTTGGCTTTAGTAAGAATGAATATGCAATTTCTTCTGCTATAATTCATATAGAATATAAAACACTGAAT
>JABASH010002925.1:0-18261 GCA_019776445.1 Tomocerus maximus | reverse complement strand
ATCTTCTCCTTCGTCCAAATTTGACTTATTTGGGGGCTTTTCTTTCTTCAAACATTTTCGATTTTCTCGTGAAGAACAAGAACCAAACTACTGATAATATTATTGTTGATTTATATCTATTTTGCAATTCTATTTATGTTTGCAATTTAGGTCAGTTCATGTCAAGATGAATAAATCTTTTAGTCTGCACTACATGCATTATTGTCTACCCTTCTTTATCAATTACATTAGCGATATCTCAGTTTTCTGTTACCGTATGTGAAGAAATAACGAACGAATTTTTTATTAACCCTTCGACTGTCTGTGAAAGGTACACCTCTATATGCACATGAAATATTATCAAAATATAATTTGATAGAACTGTAGATATAATATATAGAATTACATATAATACCTATATTCTCCATGAAATAGATCTTAGATCTTATCCTTAGATCTTAAGGTATGTATTAAGAATGTATTTATTAAGTATTTCAGCAGCAGGTGGTGTTTGTGCAATATTGCACAACATCTAATACTAGCGAAAGAATTACGTGCTATCCTTTTAAAACTTCCATGTATATTTTTTACCTCTTATGCCTGTGGGAAAAACCTGGTTTGTTTACTTATTAACATAATACTGGATATAGATAGACAATAGAACATTATACAGCAAACATTTCCTAAGCTGCCTATTCCGGTGGGTTAATATACCTACTTACTTACATAGTTTTATCACTGTCAGCTGAGACAGGTTAATTGTTTTCTATGAATTAGTTAATGTTTAGTTTAAAAAGGTTGTTCTTGTTGGTGTATTGCTTATTTAATGAAATGTGAGACTGTGTAATAGGCAAAAATATTTCTAAAGTGGTGAATATTTTTATTTTTCTCAGTCCAAATCCAAAGTACCTACCAAAGTATCCCCAGAAATCTAAACTATCTACAACTCCGTTAAAATTTGTTTTGTATGGACTTGTCAGCACCATCGATAAGAAAGACTCGTTTGAATTTGTGAATTGGGCAAGACTTCATTTCATTTAGCATGTGAAAAAAGTTTAAACAATAATTGCAAAGAGATAGATTTCTTGGAAGTGATGAAGGTTGAAGAAAACCAATGTATTTACTAAAGTACGTTTTACTATCTTTATATGGTTTATATTTCCAATTCAGTATACATATATAGAATTGCGTACTTATAGCAAATTCAAGTAATCATAACTATAACTCGTATATTTAACGATCCATTTTACGATCTATGTAATATTAAAGTATTTGTATGCCTGTATACTTCATAACTAGCTTAGGTATACACAAACGAGTACCAAAATACTTTTCGGTAGCAAATTGTACATCATAATTATGATACGATAAGCAAACATTGCATTCCTACAGAAGACACATGCTGTCGTTGACCGATAAAGTCGTAAAGCTGTGAAATATGAATAGCATGATCTTATGAAAGGAACATTTACATGCGTGCATGTAGTAGATATACAGTACATATGCATTGTGTTGATACATTTCCACTGAATTACATTAAAACTATTTCATGCTAGTTTTATATAGCCACTCATTCCTACGTAAGAAAATGAGAATTTATTTCAATATTCAGACTTTGCTGTGGGGTAAATTAGTATTTGAAATGTTACTATCTCGCACATCGCACATAAATGCATGAACGACTGAGACTAAACGGCCAAAACGCAATAAGCTTATATTACTCATCGTCATGAATCTTTTTCCAAAATAAATAGCATGCATAGGTATAGTCTATCGTAAATATATGGTCAAATGGGTGTCTTATCTGTGTATATAGTATACAGTCAAATACAGTAGTTCATTACGTACACTAAATATATAGTAATGTGCATGGTTTCCAGCCAAACTAATATCGTGGACGCTACCGAAAAAAATTTGTGCAGATAATTTTCGTATACGGACATCTGATTTTTGCATATCGAATGTGGGAGTGTCAGTCAACAACAATGCATAACTATTTGTTTAAGAAATAACTTCATGTATATGTATGAAATACGTAGTTCATAGCATAAATGTTACAAGCCCCACATTATTCTGTCAGTAAGGAAGAACTTAATTTACATCATTTTACATTAGGACTTCATAACTGGTAGTGTGCACAATCTATAGAATGATATTAACAGCATTATCTTGAGACAAATGTAAACATCAACCCTAATGACTTGTTTATTTCTGTCGTTTCATTTATTATTCGTCACGGGAAGTTCTCTTCGGTGCTCTTAATTTACGTCTTTTGGGGTTAATTACTGTTTCACATACTTAACAAACTTGTAAGAAGTTATGAACGTGTGCTGTGGAGCTTAATTGATATTGTGGCATACTTCCGACATGAAGTTCAACGTTCTTTTTTACTTGTGTGTGTTTACTACATGCATCTCTGCAGGATCTGTCAAGTGGAGGGATTGTGGTAAATTCCTTTCTTAAAAGTGTAATAAATATTTTAATCTATATTTATCAGTTTTACACAAAATTTGAGCATTTATTTGTGAACTTTTGATTGGTAGGGTCAAAGGCCAACGTTACGGATTTAAGAGTGTCGGGATGTACTACTCAACCATGCATCTTTTATAAGGATCATCAATATTCAATCGAACTTGATGCTATTGCACGTAATTTTTTATACAAAAGTTTGAATATTGTATTAACAAGTACTGAAACCAATGTTTTATGTATGATTAATTTTCAGCTCTAAAGACAGTTACCCTTCCTTACAAAGTTACAGCGCATATCGTTTTTGATATAACATTACTCAAAGGAGACAGTTGTAATAGTTTGTTGAAGGGATCATGTCCAACACAAGTCGGCGAATTTTTAACCTACAAATCTCCAACCATTCACATCGCAAAATCTTTTCCATCCGTATGCAACTTAATTAACGACAATATTTCTTGATTCTTTGCAGTTGTATGGAATACTAAGAATGGACCATTCAATGCTCATAATTGTATTTTGGTTTCTTTTAATAGATTTCAACAACAGTAAGAGCTTTAGTACTGGATGATAACAAAGACAAAATGGTTTGCGCCGAATTAAAAGCAACCATCAAAAAAAGTCCCACACACGCTCTTCAGTTTTTGTTAAATTTTATCAATCAAAACACTTATTTATATTCGTTTCAATAGTTAGTAAATAACAATACTTTATATTATAATCTGTTGTCAGAGAATGATGTAGCTACTGGGGAGAGCTGTTTGCGCATATTTATAATGTTAATAATTATTATTCATATTTGTACCGTATCGCTAATGTTAACCCTATCATTTGTGAAGAGTATTTATAAGCAGTTAATACAGTAAAAATTTAGTGTGGTTAATAGTAGACTTTTTTAAAAGCACGTACTGTTTTATATAATACACGTAAATAAATGATAAATAAAATCTGTCATTTGTAAATGCGTGTGAATTCTGCCAATGTAGCAATTAACACATAAATACTACACAAAAAGTTAGTTCTACACACAGCACAATGTAAAAATATAACAAAATAGCGTGTTATATAGGATTTATGTTGATTCTGTAACGATTAACAATAATACAGCCTTATTGCTATTATGCAATAATTATCAATCTTAAAGTATTCAAAACGAGGATTTCTAAGAGTATCACAAGCCAAGAGTGATGTAAGATAAATGTAGTTTGATAAAAAACATTCTACACTCTATATATAACATCTGCAACTTTAACATATTTAAGAATGAAATTGATATTGTTCATGGTAATTGTCTTTCTTCCATTGAACGCTTGATTTTGTTCATAAATTTCTCGTTTTGTAGAAAATTAGATCACAAGTTAAACTAAGTAGTATTCATGGAAAATGGAGGAAGTTCATGTAGTATAGAGTTCTTAATTAGCAAAATAGTTCGGTTTTAAGGTAGGTGTTGTCACATTTGCAGACGAGGAGAGGCACTGAAGTTAAAATTTTTGTTCTCGTCATTTCTTAGCATTGTAATTGCTTCTTGATATGAAGGCGGCACTGAAAAGGAGAAAAGACAAAACTGTTTACAAATACTATATATAACATTGACTTAGCCCTATCCGTTCCTAATTTGTATTACACTAATGTTAAATCAAAAATTCTTTACATGTTTCCATTGAGGATGAGCGAGTGAGTGAAAGCTGTGAGTATGATGGAGCAAGATCGGAGAAATCCGGAGGAGAACCGTAGCGTAGCATTTCAAAACCTTGAGTTTTCGGAATAAAGATATTTAGTATCAATTATCATGGTACAAGGATTATTTTGTTGTACTTCAGAAGTTTATGGGAAATGAGTTAAAAAATACCGGCTAAGTCCATGGTAGTTGGACGATCCCGATCTTGAGGTCGACTTCGCTGATACTCACGAGTTTCTGAAAGACGAGGATACCTCGTGGAAGGAGGTTCTTCAGTAGGGGTCAGTTGAAGAGGGTTAGCTGATGCTGTTCCGATTATTATAGGAATTTCTCCCCTTAGGATTTGAGTTTGATCCGCATCGTTTATTAAAATCTATGGTTCAAAAATAAAAGTAATTTTATTGCGAAAACAGATATTGCTGCAACTAACACTTTAAATTGTAACAAACCTGAAGAGCATATTGTAAATCAATGATGTTTATTCGACTTCCAAATTGCGTAGGCACCAACCCTAGAGGAATTCGAAATGAGCCAGTCCATGTAGCAAATTTTACCGCATCTGTAGAGCGTCTTCGTACACAGTTAAGTATTGATCTTGTAATTTTTGTTTCACCAGCGGCTCGATATACATGTTTCTACATAAAATTATTGATTCGATCAAAATTCATTTCGACCAGGTACAGATTACCAAACTGTCTCAACTGCTACAAATATCAAAGTAGTACCTGCATCAACATTAAGCGAACATCAATCTCTTGTCCATCGGGATTTCTTACTTCCAATGTAAAAGGCATCTTATCACCGGGAATGAACCCGCTTTTTTCCATAGTAAAATTGAATAAAAGAGCAGGTCGAGAGCGAGGGTATTTAAAACATTTAGAGAAACTTACAGGACATAAGGCACTAGGAACTGAATTTAAATCTAAATTTCCATTGACTGTTATAGTTTGTTCTGCTTTTTTTGTCGATCTCCATTCACAATGTAAATAAGCTAGGACTTGATATGTAATCAGACCGAATTGACCATTGAAAGAACTCGGACTTTTTAAAGGGAAGCGGAAGGAAAACGGGAAGCTGTGACTTCTAGGAGCTAACCGAACTTTTGACACTCCTAAAGAAAATGTAAAAAATGCTTGTACATATATGTATAATTAAAGAAAAATGCATCAGAAAGAAATACAAAATAAAACTTTACCATGACCGAAGACATATTTTTCTTCTAAGACGACATCCTCAACTTTTGATTCTAGGACTCCCATCCGGTTAAATTTGACAAGAGCTTTACCTTCAAGGGCCATCCAGATCCCTTAAAATGACAATAAAAAACAAAACTACAACATACTCTGGTTTAGATAAAATTAGCTAATTCTCATTAGTGTACCAGAACGTGTAGTGACATATTTATTAAGGAAACCTTAATGACTCACCCAAGCAAACGAAATTGTCTTCATGATGTGTCACGAGTAAACTACCAGAAATTACATCTCCTGGAGAGTATCCATTTTCTTTCATATTTCTAACCATAATTCGACACTTCAGTGGGGGCTCTCTGGCCACTGCTTTCATGTGCGCCGCAGTGAAAAACATTTTTGTATACTGATTTTTAATCAACTATTACGAATTTGCGTTGAACAAACTATAAATGAGATATTTTATTTTAGAACAACTATATAGAATGCGATGCGAAAATAAATATGATAATAATATGAGTATGTCTACATTGCACTAAGTGATCCTAATATTCCTAATGCATTTGGTTTTCATTTAAGTTCAACAGTCTGCCTAATCTTAAATCAAAAACTAAAAAACACACTCGGGAACCCTATACCTTTAAGTAACCAGGCCAAAATCAATAGTCTAAAGAGAGAGTACATATATAGTCCTTTGGACATTTGTATGAAAATTGGAGGTAAACTGTACTTACTACAGACTACGGGTAAGTAAAGTGAGAAACTAAATACGCCTGAATTACTTGAAAGTATGATTTATCCCAAGTGTGTCAGTCAACCAAAGCTAAAAAATCAATATATTTCTAAAGACTATGCGCTGAATGCTATGCTTACAATTAAGTTAAGTTAACGTAGTAAAGGTAAGTAATCCATCCTACATATTTGCTCTCGCTTGTAGCATTTGTATGTATGGCTTACACTACGGTATAAGTAATCCCTTTGGGATATTCTCCTGTCTTTTTCATTTACTGCATGTACGTAGTATACGTACTAGCATTTTAGTGTGCAACTATAGTAAAGCCTCAGCTCAGGAGAAAGTTCTTAAGAGCTAAAGTTCTACACTACGATACGATATGTCAATGTAGTTTGACAATATTGAATTGCATGTTCATTGTGTGCAAAATAAATTGCACCTGAAAAACCTTCCTCTTATAAATAGAAAAGGTAGTTCTAATTTTCAGGTTGATTTAATTCTACAAGACATTTTAAATTGATGTATAATATTACTTCAATTGCGTCATTCGTTTAAGTAGGTACGTAAGAAGTAAAGCTACGTAACACCACAAGTACAAGTACAACAGTATTTCATATATATGGTATTATATGCGTAGATTCATTTAGCTACTAGTTTATTACAATACTTTGGTACCTTTGGAGCTTGGTATCGAAAGAAAATGCATGAAATGAGACCAATGAAAATTTTCGAAAGAAACGCTTCTTTATATTATAAGAAGTACACGTCTGGATCTTTAAATTCAAGTAATTGCGCAAAATATCTCGTTCAGTGCCACTACAGGTAAATAGAGACAAAAAAATGTCAGGATTCAAACTGAAAAGGCAATATTGGTAGTGTGGAGTGTGGAAGGCTTTGGCTTCGGTCATTAACTCCGAAATAATCCAGTTGTACAATTTGCTGATATCATTGCGATGGAAAGGAGGATAAAGATTTAACATCCAAGTATACCTACGTATATATAACTGCCTTATCTGTCACCTTTAGAGTAAAACATGCTTACCTGTAGCCTGTATCCTCCATGACTTCCTAAATTTTTTCTTTCACTAATGTAATGGGAATATGAAATGCGTTATATTTGGCGTTATCTGTATATAGGTATGAAAGGCTATTGGCTATTAACAAGTTAGTGTCTATGTCTAATGTGCCGATTATAGATCCAATATAAGGTTGCCTGTATGTAACCCATACAAGATTGTACCTACTAAATCTATAATGCACTACATCATTCTTGAGAATTACAATCTTGTCTTTTAATCTTGATCTTGATAGGATAATGAATCAACATCAACAGTATAATGGAAGTCAGCAGTAATTTATACTTAGTATGCTGTATGCATGAAAAACAGCATAGAAGCTTTATGACTGTGTACCTACATATAGGTATATGATAGTTGATGTCTACTTAATTCTAATTAGAACGCTATGTACCACGTATGTATAGCCTCCGCTGATGTTTGATATTTAGACAGATTGGATAACTAGTAGTGGACATGACAAAATTACCGATTCAAAATGTGTAATGTCAATTCAATTTTTCTTTGTTTTTTCATAAATTCTTTATTTATTACAAAAGTATTTCCCGGTAGACAACGAGCTTTAATAAACCTCAAAACATCATTTGGGGAAATAGTTGGAACCGAAGAGATAACCGAGTTCGGGGAGTACCCAAAAGCTTATCATGCCTACAGAGGGATCCCTTACGCTGTACCTCCAGTGGGGTCATTAAGATGGAAGGTACGTAATTTAACTTTGGTTTTCGGAATTCGGAAGGGCAAACTTTTTCAGCCATTCAACTATAACGTATAATAAGTATACACATTACACTTTGAATTAAAAGATTGAATTAAATAGTGCGCACCTATACTGAGTTGAAGAAACTCTTTCATGCAAACAACACTTTTTGAGAAATGATATTTTAATTCTAGTGTATCTGTAAATAATATTGTGGTTTTCTTTAGGATCCTATTTTAGCCAGTCCACGTTTAAAAAATATCAGTTATGCAACAAACCACAAACCACTCTGCGCGCAATGGGGATCCAAAACGTATGGACAATTACTACTCATTTAGTTCATTAATAAATGAAAAATGGACACTAACCAATAAATTAATATTACATTTCAGAATAAATTACAAAATTACACCCATCATTCTGGGAAACGAAAATTGCCTTTACCTTAATATTTACGTTTCTCTGCCAGTTGTCGCTTATAAAAATGTATTACTTCCTGTTATGGTCTTCATTCACGGAGGCGCATTTATGATTGGTGGCAGTCCTGAATATGGACCGGAAAAACTGATGACTAAAGATGTAATTTTAGTGACATTAAATTACCGCTTGGGGATTTTTGGTTACTTAAGTACAGGAGATCATGAACTGCCCGGAAACTATGGATCATTAGATCAAATAACAGCTTTAAAATGGATTCGAAGATACATCAAAGATTTTGGCGGTAATGCTGCCAAAATAACAATTTTTGGGAATTCAGCAGGAGCAGTGAGTGTACACCAACTTTTACTCAGTCCATTAGCCAAGGGACTCTTTCATGCCGCAATTTTACAATCGGGCACTACATTTTGCGAAAATGCGGTTATTAAGGATCCAATTACTGTTTCAAAACGAGTTGCCGCAGGACTTTTTTGCCCTATCCACAACGGGACGGAGGTAATGATCCGGTGTCTGAAAACCAAGCCTGTAAAAGATGTGCTACTTCAACAGCATAAATTGACGCCGAAATGGTTACTCCCGATTCACTTGGCTCCAGTGGTAGACGGGTACTCGCGGAGTAATCCTTTTCTCCCGCAGAATCCTGAGAATCTTCCTATAATTAACCAAGTTCCTATTCTTCTGGGAATAACTCGGGACGAGGGTCTTCTTCTTATATGTAAATATGATAACCGACTTTACTTACGAAGATTTGGACAGTTTCGCCGCTACGAAAGACAGGATTTTGCCCCACTTGCTCAAATCTATCTTGAAGGAGGACAATGATTACATAATTCAAAAACTAATATTCAAAATTATACAGTTTTATCGTCGTTTTCGCTATGATTCTGTCGGGGGTTCAATTCAGGTAAAATGCACACAAACATAATCATTATATTCTTAACAGATGCATGCCTACTGCTATGCTACCACTACCACGATCATATAAGTGACCGTGCTGCTACAATATTTTGTTTTATTGATATCTAGATGTTGAATGGGTTATTTATGGACTGGTGTCAACGGAAAACTCTGGAAAACTTGTCTAGCTCATCTCAGCTCCCGGTTTTCTCATATATATTTGGACATAGAGAGGAATCATCGCCTACATTTTCAAAAACTGGTATTAAACATGTGGAGCTCAGAGGGATAGAACATCCATTTTTTGACTATGGTATCGGGCACCAAGATGAGCTGTATTTACTTATTCCAAATGAACGAAAAGAATCCAATGGAGTTTGGGGATCACGAAATGGTCAGAGTCATGACGGAAATATGGGCTGCTTTCGCTACATTTGGGTGAGAAATGTATTTATACGGCATACGCAAGACAATCCATTTCAAATAGGAATGTAATGTACTATACAAGGATTTATCAGAATTTAGACAATCTAATCTGAGTTCATTTGACCATTATTTCATTGCAGTTCTCCAGCTACAGCAATAGAATCATTTATTTCTTGGCCTCATTGGATCCCCGGCATTTGCGCCCAAAACTATTAATTCCTACTTCATTAACTTGGACGTACCCCATATTGAATTCAATTTCAGAATACAGGTACATCATCTCAAATGATTAAATAAAATTCTTGTAGATTATTATATAAAAGGCTAATTATAGGCAGGGGCAGGGCAGAGCCATTGTAGACGTATAATATAAGTTAAAACTTATAATTTTCTAGGAGTTCAACTTTTTTTAATCATATGAAATATGATCTGGAAAACAACTTACACAATGAAAATTATACGCGGCTGACACGACGCAACGAAAACAATCGATTTTACGAACTGGAATAGATGAAGATCGCAGCAATAGGAAGATCAACAGGGACACGGATAATAATACGATATGGCATGCTGTGATTGTGATTCGTCGTGACTGTGACCATGACTGATGTAAGATTCGAAACATTCTTAAACTTGTTTTTTGTAAAATAATAGATATTAATTATATACGATTATACTATACTGTTGGAGTATCATAATGTTGCGTTATTAATATCATTATATTCCGGTACATATGCAAACAAATGTACTAACTAATAGTTTACAATAAAGTTGTTTAGGAATGCAATAATATTATTTCGAGTTTACTAAATGTACAAACACATACCTACATTACATACACACACAAATATACAACGCATGATAATACGTTCATATTTTTCATTTACACGTTTATTTTATTTGATGACAGACAACGTATCTAATTTAAATGTATTGTATAAAAACACAACGAAAGGGACCTTAGGGACATTATTAAATTATTTATCATACTCTCGAAATGGCTAGTCCATTTATAACCCGCAGAAAAGTTTTTGGAAGTGCTAATACACTTAAAATTATACGCAGTAGTACTAAAGTACTATAACTAAAACCGACGATGAACAAAATAAAATCTAATCATATTTATTGTACATCTACTGCTCTATACATGTAAACAAGGAATTAAAGATACTCCTGGATTTAATTTAGATCTCTTTCCAAATCGAAAGTGAAAAATGCAAGTACATAGCTATATAGTTATATTTATTGCGTTACAAATTATAATTCTGTTGCATTCAATTAACAAGTTGACAAATAAGTACTTTCTCTGTACATATATGGTAGAATGTAGAATAAATGGTAGAAGAATGAACATGCAACATAATGCAGCATGCAACATAAAAATTAACTAAAACTATTAAAAACCTTCTTCTGAATGAAATACTTTTAAACATTAAAAACTAAATATGTCTATTATAAGCTAGCATTTACTTACATTACTCCTACACTTAGAAGAAATCATTTGTGATTTTATAATACCAAAACCGATCTAATGAGTGAGAGAAGCAAACAATTTTAACAAAACTGTCACAGACGACAATAACAATAACACAGTAGAGTAGGGATATTAAACCCTCGTCTTAACATTAACAATCATAGTCATAGTCAATTACAATTTAATTATACTTCACTCCCACTCCGCGTCAGAATTGATCGTCTCTTTCATCGCGTCGTTCAAGAGCTCGCATAATTGTACCGCTACAGTTCCAAGTTCCAATGCGCCCGTGGGGGTTTGGTTTCAAAAATGTATATGACGAACACTACTCACACACAGCACAACACGCTGCTTTTGTTTAGCGTTTCCGCTAATCCTCTTAGGTACGAGGGTACTGAACTTTGGAGTTTAATTAATTAGTACCTATAGCCCCCTATAGCCTATCCTACCTACACAGTAACGGTAAAATAAACATACGTAAAAGTGTTAAAAGTCGTCGTTAAGTCTAAGTCATCCAGCAGTGAGTGCATGAACGTTAATAGAGAAACTTTTTTACATTTTGTAAAACATATAATAAAAAAAGCAAACTAACAATCCCAACATTCTTCTCCCTTGCGGCATTTCTCATCAAGATGATTCGGGCTTAGGTATCACTACTATAGTGTTTGACACGTCAACATCATCCAGTTTTTTATCTCGACCCCTCCTATCCCTATTTCTGTCGGAAGATGTTCTTCTGTCTTTGATAGGCTTATTTGATTTATGGTAAACATCCCTGTCTATATGATTCATACTGCGTTCGGATCCAGAATTGCTATTGCTTCTTTGAAATCGGTCACGGTCATAAACTTTGCCCAGTCGTTCTCTTGCAGGAATTCTTTTGCTCTCAATATGTCTTCTATCGTTTTCTACAACATACCTTCTCTCGGTCTCCAAGCGCCTTCTGTCGATTTCAAGTTGTCTTCTGTCACGATCTCTCTCTGAATACGGATTTGGGGATTGTGATTGTATATCAAAACCAATTGCGGCTTGTGTTGGTTTATGTGATGCATAAGGATTAGGCAAAGTTGTTTCTGGAACTTTGGCCTTTTTCGTGTGAGCGTCAATTAAGTTTTTTTCCAGTAAAGTCTTATCCAAATAGTACAGTATAAGGGATTTTACTTTATATTTAAATTCGTCTTCTGATTTAAAAGAAAATCCTGGAGTCGGGCAGGGACCATTTGTTGAATGCAAAGAACTTGGCACACTGTCTCTTGATAACCTTCTATCAAACTCATTAATTCGGCTTTGTTTAGCTTTGAATTCCAAAAAATCCTCTTCCATTTTACGTTTCCTGATATCTAAATCTGTGTGGTGACCATACTCAATTACAACCGCATTGCCACCACGATCCTTTCCGGTAGGAAAAAGCTCTCCGTCATCTAGTTCTTGCTTAATAATACCACCAGTGCTGGAAGTGGTGGTAAACATCCCATCCCGTAACATGTTTGGTCGAAGAGCATCAGCAGAGTTTATAGACATTTTTATTTTGTAGTTAATGATCATGTCTTGTACTTCTGGAGGGTACTGAGGTTCAGGAAAGCCACTCATGATGCCTTCTAAGAATTCGTTATAATTTTTTGCTATGTGGTTAAGGTAGCGGGCGTACCACAATCTGTAGTCCTCCTCTGATAATTCAGGAAGCGCCTGTCCCAGAGGAAGGTGTTTCGAAATATTTTTTCTTCCAGTTTTGCAAGCATGTCGCCAAACTGGAAATGGCATTTCAAATAAGCTTAATAGTGGGAAGTCCGTTCCCGAATTCATTTTGCCTTATGTCTGCTTCCTTTCGTCCCGATTTTAGATGCAGAGCGAGTTTTCTTTTTCTAAAAGTCATTTTAAAGCATTTGCACATAAAATGTTTGTATTCAAAGTATTCAAACCGTTAAATGTTTGAGTTACAACGTTTTTATCTACTAGTAACCCCAAACCAGTCCTATTTATTGACCACAAATTGTTTTACACACGTACATAAACGTACGTTCTGAGCATAGCCAGATTTCTACAATATTATAATCAAATAATTTTGATTATCTTACATTCGGTTCGGTCAGCTGCCAGCCTGGGATCTTGATCTTGACCTTGATCTCAGTTTATTTTATTTTACATTTGACATTATATTGGTTGTTGTATGCGTGTTAAATATTCAGAAACTGGCGATTCAACGAATCTAAGCCTTTGTCTTTCGTCAGCTTTAGCTTTAATAATATTAGCCGAAATAAAAATATGTATTCAGCTCAGTATTATTTTGCTGACAGCTGGCCAAACGTGGGTCTAGTTCGTAGTTTATATCTCACATTCAATTCTCACGTACTTTGATCTTCAACGTTATATAAATCGTATAAAAATCTCCAAATAGTAAATAAACAATGAGTAGTTTTTTCTCATTGCTCGATTATTATTAAACAATTTAAAGATTGATTAAAATTACCTTTTCCTTGCTAATAGTTAAAATCTCTTTCAACAGATCTTTACTCCTCCAGCTGACTAATGATTAAAAACTAATAGCACAAAAACAACTAAATTACGAAAAACTGGAAACACGGACGTTTAAAAAAAAGTAATTGCAGAAAATGTTGTGAAAGCTCAAAAAGACAATAAATAACTTTCATTTCGGAAACCTCCTGTTTATTTCAAACTGTTACCGCGCGTATGGTCACTGTGATCTAGAAGCAATCAATGCAATAATTTCGATACTACTGGCAAAAGAATGGGCAGGCGTGCTGTAGTATTTCGAAATTAGGGAGTTAGGAGATTCCCGTTTTCATGTACCTTGTTTCAAATTATGAATGAACCAATGAATTTAGTTTTATTTAATTAACCACGCGTTTTCATGTCTGATTCTGATTGCAAGAATTTGGAAATATTTCATTTTGGTATCTAATAATACGCGTGACGTGGACGATTAATTTTAATTCTGCAATATCGCAGACTATGCGACAAGACATGCAATTGATGCGAGTCGACAAGATTATGATGATATTGAGAAAGACTGTTGTGACTGTGAGTGATGATTATGATGTATGTATGAGAAATAAGACAATGTATATGTCTGCCAGTGTCCCGGGTTAAGTTGGCCTGCTTGATTTATTTATTTGCATTTTTTAATATATTCACTTGATATCAGATAAAGACAAAAGTAAAGAACAGAATCATTTCATAATATACATACAATTCATCATTTTATTGAACCAACTTTAATAAGAACTATAAACGAACACCAAAATCAACTGCGAAAATCATAATAATCTAATAGGCCGCGGGGTTTACTCATAATCATAACAATTCATTTCAAAGTGCATAGGTATATTATAATGGCCTCGATGTTAAATGAAAATACGAACACAAAAATGATTATACATGCAAATTAGCGTATTTTCTAAATAAAAATAATAATTGTGCTTTTTACTAAAGAGGACTAAATACATTGATTAGCGATGGAGTTGTAAATCTTGAAACATAAACACTTTAAACTAGATTTTGTGCCAACTGGTATGTCGACGGACTAACATACAAATAATTTCATTTTAATTATTCCGCACATTTTTGAATGGGATGAAAATGCTAATTATATTGAATTAACAAGTTTATATATTGTCAAAATAATTTAATTAATGATTAGTAGGTCATAATTTTCCATAGCCTTGTGGACGTGAACCATAGTCATTATAGCTTTTAATGTACCATTTAAAACATATTATGTTTAATGCATTTACATTACAACAACGAACTTGTTACTAGTTATACTACTACACCTACAGTTGCGAATTGCATAAAAGACATTCGAGTTTTTTAGTAATTGATTGCTTTCAAGGTAATTACTACTGATTGACAATTGTGTTACGTAAAAGGTACTCTGGTAATTAATATAAAAAAGTAATAATTTAATTTTTAAAATTATAACGGAGCAGTGCCATCGTCAATACTACCAACCAAAAACTAGAAACAACCGGTTACAAATGACTCGAAATTCTTGAGAACTTGAGAAGTAATTGGCATAATTGAGTCTTTTGACATAAAGTTGATTTAAAGTTATACTTCAATTAAACAGAGTACCTTATAAGTTATAAAAGCAATACCGACGCCAAACATTAGGAGCGTAGCGACATTTATATACCTTGGGTGGCTGTAGTTGTAATTCATTCATTGTATAAAGACTGATGCAACATCACTTTAACATGCATTGAAGTAGGAAATAAGGTAACTTCTTATTATTTAACGCTGATCTAATAATAGTTAGCTATAAAAATGGCGGTTAATGGCCCAACGTCTTACATAATACATATAATACAGAATTACATAACTTTTAGAACACTGTCATAAGTTAATGCTATAGCTTAGTTTATATACAAACACTTTAGAAGGATCTAATTAATCAGTTCTTTAGTTATTTAACAGCAATCGAGTATTCTATTACCAAAAAGATGATCAATTTTTAGTTATCTTAATCAGTCACATCGTATGGGAGAGCTTTTATGCAATTAATTTCTTTCGTTGACTTGACTTCTAACTTGTATCCGAGCACCTATACAGGTTAAAAAATTATAGTTTTACTTTCATCTATAATGAGATAATATTTATTATCAGCTAAAACATACTTCGTCGTCTAGGAGGAGTAGCAGGTCTTGGGGGTGTCGTAGGTCTTCGTCTTGGACTCCCTGGTCTCATAATACCAGCTGGAGGAGGTGAGGAACGATTATTCATAATTCTTCCGGCTCTTAGAGAAACAGTAAGTGGCCTCGGATCCCGTTGTTCACGATCAACAACTTGGGCAAAGAAATGACGAGACAAAAGAAAGCTCACAAAATTTTCTTCGGGTATAAAAGCTGTCCCACGCCCAAGAGTTGCTGTTGGTCTGGGGCGGTTAGCCTCTGCCCTAGCTCTTGCTTGAGCAACTTGAACGGCTTCTTCACGATCTCTCATATCGTTTTGACGCTTGAATTGCAATTGTTGGGGTAACTTACCCCATATGCTGACCAAGAGATTGTTTACTTCTACATGTCTAGACTGACTTGTAACGGGCTTGCGACATATGCAACAAACCGATTTTTCCTTAAGCCATTGGTTTAAGCAAAAGGAGCAAAATGTGTGTCCGCAGTTGATCACTGTCGGCTATAGAAAATAATCAGTAAATATTGTTATTATAATTTAGTCA
This sequence comes from Tomocerus maximus, assembly GCA_019776445.1. NCBI lineage: Eukaryota > Metazoa > Arthropoda > Collembola > Entomobryomorpha > Tomoceridae > Tomocerus > Tomocerus maximus. The sequence goes on along the minus strand of JABASH010002925.1, from coordinate 2,013 downwards.
CTGTATACCACGCTTTATTTATGATGATAAATTCAACTTCTGGTTAACGTTTCAACATTTTTGTAAAGGAATAAATCATTTATTGAATAAATACGTTGAGTGGCTACATTTGAGATGAGCACGGCAAGCATGTACTTTTGGTTTTGAGTTGCACTTTGAAACTTTAGGAATGAAAAGTCTCGTGATACATCAGAAAACGAAATTTAATTATGCTTTCAAAATGCGCCACTCTACAGTTATGGTATGTTTTAATCGGATTTTTTTAACCCACAAAATTTCCCCACGGTACTCTTAACATGCTGTATCCTCTTAAGTTAGTACCTATTTGGCTTTCGACATAATCATGATTTTTTCTTTTTGAATTCGGATTGATAAATGAAAAAGTACAATGGGATTAAGCTATCAAACGAAGCTCTAGCTCTCCAACAAGTTTTATCAAAATCCGCAGGGTAGTTCGTGAGAAAATTGTTACATAGTTAAAAAAATCCGATTTTTGAAAAACAACTCCAACCAAACATAAGTACTTCCTTCCTATACATGATTGTTATTTTGTTATTGAAAAGTAGTTTCCCACCCTTTTAACCTGTAATCTACTCACTACTCTCGAATCGATAATTAAAAATCTACAATTAAAGATACTCACGTCAATGAAAACTTCAGTGCAGATCGCACAGCTGAATTCAGTTCCAAAACAGTCCATAATACTACTATAAATTCCAAGCTTTTCTGACTGGGCTTCCTTTTCCAACGCCACCTTTTCACCTTCCAGTCGTTGGCAAGTTTTACTTAGTTTGGAATTTTCGCCTTCCAGTTTTTGAACTTTACGCTTTAGAGAGGATATTTGTTCCTCATTCCTGCGTTTTGTATCTGTCTTGGTAGCTTCGTTACCAACGTCATCTTTGCCGTTTACGTTTGGATCACATTTAGAGTTAGACCCTTGAGCTGCTGTACTTACATCTATCTGTTAAAATTGAATAAAATTGTTCAACAATAGAAACAGTATCGAGTTTTCGAGTAAACGTTTACATTTACATAACTTTTAATAAGTTCTTAAATATCTTATAGTATTGGATGTATGTTAACTTACGATAGGAGATAGTTTGTTAATTGGTACCCAAAACGGCCTCTTTTTTAATTTTCTACTAATACTGCTACCATCGTCACTATCACAAGAGTCCGCCGATGAATCTTCACTTTTGACGCCGACGCGTATTTTCTTACATTTTTTTGGCTCGTCCGAATCGCTGCTATAATGAAAACAACAGTAAACAGAAATAAGTTAATGATAATTGAGCAACTGTTCCATACTAGAACAAAAATTATGTAAATATTGTACATAAAATCACTCTTTTAAGTCATTTCTTCAAAAATATACCATAATAATATTTTTTAATCAACATATTATAATGACGAAGATAATAGGCTAAAACTCTATCTTCCAAGGACTATACCTGCTATCATACTCTATCTCCATATTAGTATGGGGCCTTTTCCATAAATTTTTATACTCGTTACTCTTGCAATCAGGTTTTTGCCTGACGTGATCCCTGCCTAATAAACTGGGTGATGATGGAATATTTTCTTCGTTGTGTTGAACACTCCACGATACTTCTAGAGTTCCAGGTTTTCTGTGCTCTGTTACCATAAAAGAACATATCGTACATATCGTTACATTTTATTTAGTTTTTACAAAAATGTGGACACTTGAGTGCAAAATCATTTAAATTCTTTCTTTATTTTTCATTTCTCGCATTCTAAGTCTTAGTTTGCTCAAATCGCATACTTAAAAACATTTGCTCAATTATTAAAATCCGAAATCATCACGTCGTGTACGGCGTGTACCGAAATTACTTTACTATCATTTAATTTAACTATATAGTTTAATTAAATTCAACTGTCACTGTCACATACTAATAAAATATGTTATGATATGAAACATTGATACATATCATAAAATATGAGTGAACTTAAGTGGATTGGAGCAAATGAGGAGGCTTGGACATGGATGTAATA
>JABASH010002924.1:0-18264 GCA_019776445.1 Tomocerus maximus | reverse complement strand
ATTCATAGAGAGCTATATTCTATGTTATACATAATTTGGTTTCAAAGCCAAGGAGGTAAAGTGAAACTTGAGAATGTACCAGTATACCACAAAGTAGTTCGACTGACTACAGTACAGCAGATGTACATAAACATAAAAAAATAAGATAAATTTCTACTCTTCAGCCAATTGTGTCGTACTTTATTGATATCATGACTATGAATCATCCTAAGAGTTTCAATTTGGCCTTCAAACATGTTTGAACAGTACTAATATACACAAATATATAAATATTTACTATCCATGTACGTACTTGAATAATAAATGCTAGCGATTTATCTTAATTTGAGATCTGAAAATAATATATCTATTTTCCTGAATGTAACTACCTAATAGTTACCTACCTACTAGTAAAATAACTTTTACTCACACTCACAAATATTATGTCATAATTGATGGAATTTACAACGAAATGATGGTACACATAGTATGAACCTATCCCAGGCGGGGAGCGTTGTGTGAGGCATTTGTACAGATTATTGTAAAACATATCTAACTGTGAGTGAGTTAATTTACCTAATTAGCAAATGCATAATATTTGTTAGGGTAAACCAACCTTTTATGTATCTGCGTAGCTAACCCACGCCCATTATGACCTTTGTAATCTGTTGAGATTTTTATTTACACCAAATTCTGTCAGAATCAATGAGCTTGCTCATTAATTAATATTGATTAGGATTCTCGCACCACATTTTATCTGATAACCGGTAAATAGCAAAGGATAGGTAACACTTGAGGACTGAATACATTAGTTTTGCACTGCGTAAAAAGCAGTTTGAAAAAGTTGTCAAGTTGTCTGCAGTGGCAATACATTTTGAAACTATTATCTACCACAATTTCTAAAGGTATCTCTTAAGATTCCTCAGCATTTGAAAAATGTGGAGTAAAGGTCTTCCGATTGTTGCTATATTTGCATGTATTTTCTGTGTACATGGAAATGTTATAATTTCTTCACCTGCAGTAACAAATTGGGGAGTTTGGGGTTCATTTGTAAGATGTCCTAGTGGGACCTTAGCAAGGGTTGTTCAATTAAATGACCCATGCTTATGCAGGTGCCCTGATAGATGATACTGCTCTTAATGCAATCAAATTTTATTGTGGAGATCATTGGGATATTCAAACTCCTCAAATCACAAGTACGGAAGGGAGCAAAGGGAGTTGGGGAAATCACTTTCCTTGCGGTGGCGATGGATATATCAAGGGATTTCAACTTCGCGTTGAGAAACAAGCTTTAACTGACAACACTGCAACAAATAATGCTAAAGTTTTTCTGCTCCAATCATAATTCCGGAAATTATATCATTGGAGACGGAGAAAGATTTGGGGAGTGGGGAGAAACAGTTTCTTGTCCAGAAGGCCATGGTGTCTGTGGCATTCAAACTCAAGTACAGCAATACTCGTCTTTAAGTAAGTTCGTACATTTGAAAAATATTACTACTTAATCAGCGAGTGCATGGGATGCATAATTTATTAATTTCGATACCAATACATTTACTAGAGCTGGTGCTTTGGGTAACTTTGCATTTGGCTATTGATCATAAACTTGTATTATCTCTATTTGTATTTCTAGTTGACAGCACAGGACTAAACAACATTAATTTGGACTGCTGCCCAGTTGACTCATAATCAAACCACACTGTCAGGACTGTCACTATCAGAATGGGGACAATAATAATCCACATGAACTCGCATGAGATACTGATCTACATTAGTTAACCAAAGCCTAGCTGAACGAAAATAAGAATTACGTAAATAGTTATTTATTATTTACACAATCACTTATTTCTCAATGTATATTACATATTGGAATAAATATTTGGAATGTATAAATTGAACCACTTAGGAGGGCAAAAGCTTTAATAAAACTGTTTATTAAGTTAATTAAGGATTAAGGACTCAAAGGAATAAAGATGCATTCTGATGGTTCTACGTGATATGAAACTAGTATGCCCTAACCTATTCACTTGGTGCATGAGATAATGCAATATTCATAGTAAAAACTACGTTTGTTTTGGGAGACTTTATTAAATGCCCAATAAATTGTCCAAATTGGCCCAGAATTATCATTTTAACAGAAAAGTCATCATAATAATATTAGGTAACTACATGAAAATGGTTAATCATACCCGACATAAATTCTTACACTAACTCATGACTCATACTGTGGCAACAAATATCGTCAGATGGTTTTACATTTAACTTATGAACCACCCAAACACTGAAATTGAAATTAATCTCATTCGATTTCTTATCTGTATTTGTCCTACATATACAGAGATCATGTACCCACTGACTGTGGACTGTGGTTTATTGCATACCTTTGAACAGTTGTAAAGTTTACTTGTGAAAATTCTATTGTGTTTAAGAAGGATCCTGGTCAATTGTACTGGGGTCAAAGTTGAGATTGTAAATTAGGAATAATCGAATGATTTCGAATAACACATCTTGTTGAGAAAAACCGGTTGAATGTTAAACGAATTAATTGGTAAGATATGAGGTATACCTTTTTCCAATCTACGTAAGTTTGGGAACTCAATTAATACGTATACCTAGTGACAATAATAATTATATGAACCATTGACGAAGAACAGTTTACGCTGGAGATAACTCTCCAAAACGTCAAAAGGTCAAATATGCAATGATTTATTTGNACGTATTGATAAAGCCTCCCAAATAACCAAAATCCAATTACCATTGAACAAATTGGGAATTTTTATCTGGTCTGTGTTATTGGTACAAGCACAAATAAATTTCAAAGGTCAAGTTTTCCAATAACTTTAGCAAAGTTGACCACGTTTTTGAATAATTCATGGGTTGCTCTCAAATTGAAAGCGAACAAGCATGCAGATAGCAAAATTGTACTTGTTCCTACAAACATAGCAGGAAGAGTGGTACACATGTAAATGTCAATCAAATTCAGGGAAAATTGACGTATTCTTGTTTATCTATATAAATTAAATACTGCAGCCATAGCCATACAGTATTCCCACTGTATAATAATTTGGCGTATGTGTGCATACCCATGTCATGTCCAACGGTTCAGCTTAAAAAATAATCAGATGATAATAAATTTTAATAACTTTGTATATTACTTACATACTGCTCTACGTCAACTAAACGGTTTTATATATATAATAAAGGCACTAATTTCTGTAAAGGTTTTGAGCAGTTTTCCTCAATTGTCAGATAAGTTAGTACAGTTTCTGTTTTCTGCAATCCTGCAAAAAGATCTAGTGAACATGAGCAATAAATTTTTTTATAGTTTATTTTTTCTAATTGCTGCTTCCCATGCAGATCAAGTATTGTACTCTCCCCATATTACAAATTGGGGTACCTTAGGTACATTCGAAAGATGCCCAAATGGCACTTTCGTTAAAGCTTTTCAACTGAAAACAGAACCTTTCAAAGGGCCATTGATTGACGACAGTTGTGGGAACGGGATCCGATTTTTCTGTGGAGATGCCTTGAATTCCACAACTAGAGTTATCACTAGTGCTGAGGGAGATTGGGGTATTTGGGGACATGTGTACAGCTGTGGAGAAGGAATTGTAGTCGGGTTTCAATTACGTGTCGAAAGACCACACGTAGTCTCCGATGAAACGGCCACGAACAATATGAGAATCTTTTGCTCCAATTCTGTTGGTTATTATATCGAGGGAGATGGAAATAATTTCGGTACTTGGAGTACTGCCCAAGTTTGTGATCAAAACGAGGCCGTTTGTGGACTACAAACTCAAATTCAACCTGATCAGGGTATTCTCGGTAAGTAAATTATATCTGCACTAATAATTCCAATAAAATTCCCAATAATAATTTTATATTTGCTTAATTCTAACAGTTGATGATACCGCCCTGAACAATGTAAACGTACAATGCTGCAATATCACCACTAATGCTACCAATATTTCCGGATTACGTCCATTAGCATTAGCCTAATAGTTAATTGACATTATAAACCTCAACTACTTTTGGAGAATAAGAACAATAAAATGTTAACTATCGTGTATTCCAAGTTCAAATTCCACTTATTTGCTCCAAGAAAAAAAGCACACCTGTAATCATTCTAATGACCTTCATATGTAATGTGTTGATTTCTGGCTTCTTTTCCCTAGGTACAGTTTTTTGGCCCTACCTAGCCAAAAAAGTTGGATTGACATGCTAATGGTATGCATTGCACTGAATGGCTGCAACTTAGAACTTACGCTGATAAAATTTAAGAATAGAATGTCATACATATCAGTGTGAATAAAAATACCTAGTAAAGTAGTAAAAATGCAATACTGAAGTAACTATCATTAGTCGTATTATGTTCATGTCATTTCATTTGCAAAACTGTTTTATCGATAAAGAACTAATGCCAGGCTTAGGCTACACATACAGTCTTGTACTATACAGCACTAACTCTACATCATTCGGGAATATGAATCTACTACTTATCAGTGGCTTAACCCTAACTGGCTTATCACTAATTAACGCATCATAATATTTTCTCTTGATCAGAGTGTAATGTTTTTCCAGATCAGAAATAATTAATCTGGAATTTCAGCAGGAGATAATAAAATTACACCGTACTCACCTATGTAATTTCTATTTTTCTATATCATATTCACATTGCCATGATATAATGATAATTATTACTAAATGCAATTGCATTGTAATTTGAAACTCTTTGTCATCATATAGAATTCAGACAATAATTTTTGTGCTTAGAACTACGCTTCTGTTTACTGCATAGTCCTGCTGGAAATATTCCGACAAAATGAAAGTTTTATATAGTTTATTTTTCCTAATTGCTGCAGTCAGCATTTCCAATGCAGATCAAATATTGTACTCCCCCCATATCACAAATTGGGGTAACTTAGGTACTTTTGAGAGATGTCCAAACGGCAGTTTCGTTACAGCTTTCCAATTGAAAACAGAACCATTCAAAGGACCAACAATCGACGACACTTGTGGAAACGGGATCCGATTTTTCTGCGGAGATCCCTTGAATTCCACAACCAGAGTTATCACTAGTGCTGAGGGAGATTGGGGTATTTGGGGGCATGTGTACAGCTGTGGAGAAGGGATTGCAGTCGGGTTTCAATTACGAGTCGAAAGACCCCAAACTGTTTCCGATGAAACGGCCACGAACAATCTCAGAATTTTTTGCTCCAATTCTGTCGGCTACTACATAGAAGGGGATGGAAATGCATTCGGAATTTGGAGCACTGCCCAAGTTTGTGATCAAAATGAGGCTATTTGTGGACTACAAACTCAAATTGAACCGGATCGTGGTATTCTTGGTGTGTATAACTACTAAATTACAGTCTTAATATCATTTGCTAGATTGTTGAGATTATGAATTATGGCAATTTTGTTTAGTTGATGACTCCGCCATGAACAACGTCAACATGTATTGCTGCAATATTACAACAAATGCCACCACGACTTCATAAACCGGCCATTTCACAGCACGGACGGACGACTTCTTCTAATCTAAACTATTGTCTAAGGGTCCAGAGGAATATCTAAATTTTATAACACAAATATGTAATGTTAATTTAGGGTATTCATAATCTATTTTAAGACAATCAATAAAACATATGCAAAATTAACTACATAGTTTCTTCCAGTGAGTTTCCGGCATTTAGCGGCTATAGTAATATCTATTTATTTTTGTTATGTGTATCGTACCGAATACTGCATATCATACTGAAAATAGGATTACAATTTTGGTATGTACCGACCTACAATTTATCTAATTGGGATAGCATTAAAATGTATAAATGCCATATCTTAGTAAAGAGTAAAGGGGATTGAAATTATAATTTAATTCGCAATAAGACTTCGTTTCGTTCTTTCGAGAGATACATAATATTTTTTAAGTAGGTAGTGCATTTAGTTTCCATAAAATTGACGAGGAAAATATACCTAAAGTCCTGACCATCACCAATAAATAATGACGACCAACAGGGATAGTTTACTCAGACACTAAGTGCTTTGCTTTACTGTGTAAAAAATGGGATCAATTTATTTCTTGATATTGTTGCGGTGTGCTAGAATTATTATCGATTTTAAGAGGCATATCACATTTATAAGTATGCATTTTCCAAAATAGAAAGGAATTTCCACACCAGTGTCAATCAATTAGTCTCAGATAATAAGATATGATTATATAAATGGGCTATTGCAATGTATATGATTAGGACCTTGTATTTGTATATACCAGGCAAAACATTCCACATCGTTAGTATTCAAAGATATAAATAAGTGAATTCTCAGAACTGGTTTATTGCGAAGGAGCATATTGCTTCTATTAGGATTAGTTCTACTTTCCTATTTGTAAAAGTCATTTGAAGGACCCAACTGACATTACGAAGAAATATAATAATCTCATGTTGAGATACATAGCTGGTACTTCCAGACACGACGTAAAATGATCGTACGACATAACCTACGAACATCGTGAAGAAACCCAAGATATCTGGAGTGAACCGGACTCTGGGTGCTTAAAAACAATGAAAATAACCTGGGATAAAGAAACAGAAACATTGACAGGTAAAGGTATACTACATTGTCTACATAACTGCGTAGGTATACATTCACATATAATACGTACACTTATCATTGCCTGTTGAAAAACAGTTTTTTTGTGTCGGTTATCACATAATGAATCTATGGTATAGTACTTGAATCTAAGTCATGTATTGTATGGCTAGAAATGTATGAGAAGTATTCTACCTTCGACTCTCCACTCCCATCATCCCTCTCAAGTACGTTAATACAGATATTGTGTGAGCACGTAGAATATTAGTCCACTATAATCAACTCTTTTTATTTAATATGTAACTATTTAGCTCTACGAGTTTTTAAAGACAGGAGTTGTTTAAAAAACGTAGACTGAGAATCCCTGCAATGCAATGTCAGTCGAATGTAAATGAAATTGCATCCCATTGAATTGCATCCTCTAATATGTACGTAGTAGAAATCTAATTATCCTACCAAATAGCTGTAATGTGTAGTATCTATAAACATGCAAATGAGTTTTACGGGATGACGGGTGGACGGATAAACAATGCAGTTTCAACAATTGCACGTATGTAATATTTCTTATTCACTGTACACTAATGTTATACCATAGAGTATTTTTTTGGCTGTGCAAGTTCAAAGATACAATCTTATACAGCTCGGTTGGTTTTACCTTAGCTATTTAGGTACATATTCAATTTATGAGTTAGTGTTTATACTAACCTCAACATTTATAAGTATGATGATAGTTTTTCCTCAATGTACATGAGGAACATTAAAAATCTCCATTAATTTATGAATAGGTTCCGTATATAAATTAGGTAATGGTATATACAGAATCTCATAATAAGGTCTAATGATTAGCAATGAAATCTAAGTACCTGCAGTTATTACAGGAGATCCTACAAGTATTAGATATAAAATATTAAAATTCGCTAGGGATAAATTACAGTATTACGGTAGGTGCAAGAAGGAAGAAGATTGAGTCTACGTAATAGACATTAGCTTTGTTTTGTTTTGAGAGAGAATAATTTGCTCGAGGCTGTCGATTGTCTGTCTTGCTGATTGTGAGTGGATGTGAATGTGAAGAAGAGTCGTAGGTAATACTACGGAGCGTAATGAAATAAGGATTGAATGTGTAAATATTCCATAGCTGGAAGGAGTTAACTGCAGAGACTTTTGCTTTATTGCTGGGGTCATGCTTCGCTTCGGCCTCTTCAGAACTTATTCGCATGCACATAGAACATTTATAAGTAGATGAGTACATAAAGGCTAAACTTGAGCTCAGTCATTGAGTCAAGGAATAGTCGACGTCACTATATAGTATGTAGACATATAATGACATGCTAAGGTAGACATTAGCTTCAGTTTTGGCTTAGCAGTTCATCGGAAGTGTAAATAAACCTGTTTTTGCATTTGACAGGAGAGAGCTATGCCAAAACCAAGAAAATAGCTAACTGCTACTATTCCTCTGACAATCAGCAACACTTTAGAAACTCTCTGACAATAAAAAGAGTGAAGGGAAGAGAACAGGTAGTAATAAGTGAGTTAAGTACTCGTATAATGCAACATGGGATAAGTTACCAGTTCAGTATTATACCTCTATTATGATTTTCTTAAGTATTAAATACAGATAGGTTTATCAAGAAAATGTAGCTAAACTTATTCGTTCGTTAGCCTTAGTCATTCTTGGATTATTGCAGTTTGTACCAGTACACACATACATAGTAAGTATAGCTACTAAGATGAATCTCATGGCATTAGTTTTCGCTCGCTAATATTTATTGGTAAAGTGAAGTCTTTAACTTTATCATCATCTCGTTATTACGATAGTTATATACTTTATCTTCAGTCTGCACTCTCATACGTAACTTTATTATGAATAGGAAACTCCACTATCATTTTTTATCAACTTCTCTGTAATGTAACTATGCACACAACGATTGTTGTCAGAGATAGAAGGAGAAGTTGCTGAAAAAATCACATGTAACAAATCCTGATTGGAAGAGGTTTTTCTGTTTATATGATACAGATTCATAGTCTCGAGGATTACAAAAGGAATACAAAAGAAGTTACATCTTCGAAGGATATTAGTAGAGAGAGAAGTATGAATGTGGTTAGCACTTTGATTTCTATGAGTTGCAATGCCTCAGACTTAAGTTAGTGATAGTAGGAGCTCCTCTATGAGTATTGGTGTGTATAATATGTGAATGAGCAGTAGTAATAGTAGTATCAAGTTTTGCATTGGCAATCTTTCATATTGAGAGTTGTGTACAGGTAGAATGTACCTACCTGCCTGGGCTGTTCTGTTTTGTCTGTGGTTTCCTTTGGGTTTAGTTTGATGTGAGACGTTTTCTAGATCAGACGTCTTAGCAGTTGAGAGAAACTGAGAATTTTCCCATTGCATTTAGTTTTTATAATGTAACTGGTGCTCCTGCAGTGTTTGTGAATTATCTATGTGAATATTCAAGGGAGTTTATTTACTCGCACACAGGTTGAGTTAAGTGTAACAGTATAAAGTGCATTAGGTTACTTACATGTTGTTGTTCACAAAAGAAATTCTCCTCCTGGTCGTGGTACACATTACACGCTTTACTTTTTGATTGTGCTCTTATCTGTCTCGTTTCTATGTAGTCGTTACTGACACAGCAAATAGCAATATCACACTTTTCACCAAAACCAATCGTTTCAGTTGAGAGATATCGTTGAAAAATTCTCATTAGCGTAAGTGAAAATGGGCAACACGAGGCGAAGGCTCTTTAGCGGCCAAGCAATCAGTATTATTTCTGTTTACTCCTTTTGCTTAGTGTCATTGACATTCGCGAGTAAACAAGCCAGTGACCCATTTTCCTGTCCATCGCCCTCGGACAATCCAAATATTACTATCATATCCGATGGCAAAGAATATCCACCGAATTATCTCAATGTTACTTGGCCAAGTTTTAAAGAAATGAAACTACAGTGCAAAGCTCCTTATCCTATTGAATGGGATTTCGCTGGAAATCGAGTAAAACCCATTTTCATTATTTTTAATCCCAAAATATCCAATCCTGATACAGTAAACACATTTTATCTTCTTTAGCAAACGGACATCCGCTTTTATGCTGAGCTCAAAGTTGACAATCCTTTGGCTATCAATAAGAAATGCTTCACCATTACATTGACCACACATGGATATGGTATGGAGGAGACCAGAACTGGCAATTACAGTTGTAGGGGATTGCTATTCAACGATAGAAACAAATTCAGTTCCATTTATAAGTATATTCAAGGTTCGTTTTTCACTTGAACAATCTTACGAGCGTAAAAGATATTCTCCCATTCGTGGATTATTCAATTTAATATGCATTTATTAGGTAATGGGAGCCCAAATTTTTTCTATTTTGTTTGCAGATAGAAATGACATAATTTTCAGTGCAGTTAAGAATCTAAATGCGACTGTCTACTCGGATAAATATGCTCGCGTGTGGATACCATGCGCTTCTAATGTGGTTAATCTCACTGCAACGCTTATGTCCGTAGATGAGGTAAGTGTCTACTTTTAGTATCTTGAGTATATAGAGATTATTGACTAATTTTATGGTTTTGTTTTCTTTAGAATGGTAATATCACCGCACTTCGCAATGATATTTGGCGTGCCTATTTTCCTCGACATGGATTTTCTATATCGTCTAATAACTCATTAGTGGGAAAGTATGTTTGCTCGGCAACTTACAATAACTTCACAGATATCGTTGAGTCCACAGTGACTCTCACACCCGGTAATTTGCATAAATTATATAATTTTCCAGATCAATGCTCTATTTATCGGCATTTTTATAAATTATAAAAATGATGCTAATATTGTTGCACACATTCTTGTTTTAATTACTTTACAGATGTGTTAGCTTCGCCTTCACTTAAATACGTCTCATTTTATAAAGACGAGACCCTTTCTGTATCTTGTCAAGCAAACGAACCTGTAGAGATACAATTTGCGAATCCTGTTGCAGGAGTTATGATGTTTAATATGAAAGAATATTCTGCGAATGTAAATTCCTATAAATTCGGAGCTTCTGCTGATTTAACCAAATCAAACAATACAATTGCTAAAGGAGAGATTTCTTGCTTCGGGAAGAAAACAAGAAAAGTTTTGTACACATGGACTTTCGATACTTCTTATACTTGTGTTTGTAGCTGGACAGCGGACACTGGTACCTTTTTGATATTATAGAATCAATAGAATCCGCATTATTTGAGGACAGTTACTATTGATATTATGTAATATAGGGATTAGATATAGAGAATTCGAAGGATTGATTCTCCACGAACGTTCTGTTCGTTCTGTGGCGAAAAAGATACGAATTAAAGACAGAGACCTGCTATATCCGGATGAAATTAGAGGACAGATCTTATGCAGTAGCCCAGCAACTCCTAATGTCAACATCAGTTTACTTGCATGTGGTAACCCGACCGAGTGCAGAATTCAATCAACCTGCCATCGCTATGTAAGTTTATTCCGAATTATATTCAGTATTTTATATTATATTAAACTATTATGTAATTTGTATGAATTCTATCAGGGAAACTGTCCTCTGGCTAACGAATATTCTTACAAAGACGACAGTTTTCAAGAAGATGAATATTCAGGTGTTCCTGGAACAAAAGTAAATCTTCGTCTACGCTCAGGTTTCCTCCAGTGCTCAGCTGGAGATTATGTGGATACGAAAATGGCAATCGCAAGTTTAGATTCTTTATGTAAGATTCAAATGCTTTTAACCATTTAGAACACTCAATGATTAAAATTATCTAATATTGCAATCAGATCATTTTAATCCAATTAATAAAGTAGTTTATGTGCCACTGATAGTATGTTCTCCATTACAGATTATGATTTTGTTCCCACTGAAAATTTATTACGCATTATTGCTCCAGAAAAACATAGTTTTCCGGGAGATACTCTAATATTCGCATGCCATGGTGCAGCATTCAAAATAAACAAGGAACTACGATGGGCTTTTAGATACAGAAATGGAAGTATTTCTTTTATTCATATAGGTAAGACACTTAATACTGAAACATAATTTATATTTAACGTCAGTACCAATTGTAATGGTAGATACATAATAGTGTAATTAAAAACGAATAGGTTTCCTGTCGTTTTGCGTATCTTGTAGACTAAAAATTGAGTTTTATTCTCTTACAGATAGTAAAGATGACAAAACAGGATACGATATTCAAAAAATTTATCGAACTAGTTACATAACAATTACCAGTAAAGAAATTACAGATATTATGTGTTTTGCTCCGATTTGGAATTCAACCGTTTGGAAAAATGTTTCTGTACCTTTGGAAATCTCAGGTAACGTAAATAATAGATGTTTATGCTCCTTATCAACAATATCTTGATTTGCATACATGTAGATAACTGATAACGGTGTTTATATTGATTAGATGCCATACCTGTGGAGTCAAATGTACCTGCAAGGTACAGATTTAAATCAGCATTACTTATACCATGTAGATTCAATATTAGTTTGAAAATAATGAAATATTGACATTTATTTTAGCTGTGAAGTAAGCCAGTCCCCACTGATCATTCTGCAAAGAAATTCTACCATATCTCCCCGAAGAATTAGAGCTACTCATATTGTTTCGAACTCAACCATGATTGTTTACGAGCCAATTGACAAACTGAAATTGATTTGCAGAGCCAATTACCCAATAGAATGGGTTTACGATGGAGTTAAAGTAATTATAATTTCGATTAGCTAATAATATTGAAATATCATAATGTGCTTCTTTAATATGCATCCTTTTTATCTCCAGCAAAATTCTACAAAAATTAACAAAGTTTCGTGTGACACTGGAAATTCAACGAAGAAAGTCTACGAAGCGGTGGTGTTCATTAACCGTTCCCTGAAGGAAAGTACAGGAAATTACACATGCAGGAAAACATTACAAAATCACCCACAAGCGTGGATCTACCTTTATATTGTCGGTAAGTCAATTATCTAAATGTTTACTTCTGTATTCTGTTTTAAAACTAATCATTCTTTTGTTATTGATGTTTCTGTACTATTAGATGACGGAGAGACGACATTTGTCAACGAAGGTAGACATGTAGAAATTGTTAAAGATACAGACGAATCCAATCCTTGGGTGACAGTTCCTTGTAGGGTGTCTAATCCGGAGTCTAAACCGTTCCTCTTCTTAGACAGTGAAAACTCGGTAATAATTTTGCTTAAATAAAAGTGTATAGAAATGACAATTTTCCATGCAATCTGTAATGCAAAAAAATAATTTGTTAAATGTTTACTTTTTGATAGGAAACCCCTCAACGACTGGAACTGAGTGATAAATTGAAGTATAATCCAACATTAGGGTTCCTGTTAGATGTTTCCCTGATGCCTGAGGCAGTGTCGACTTTCTTCTGTTCAATGGACAAGAATGCAACGGATTTTGGAATGTTGGTTACAGTGCATAAAAAACCAGGTTAGTAAGTAATCCTACCTAACTCAACATTTTTGCGTTTTACAGTTGTGTAGCAGAACAAACTTGTTTGAGTATTTCGTAAAAATGAAGTCTTGAAACATTGGTGCATTTATGCATTCCATTTTATTATGTTCAATGTAGTGTAACAATAAGGTTTATATATTAGTTCGCTTAAAAATAAACTAACTGTTTATTAACTGCAAACTAAGTCTGTGCTAATTATAACTATTTTTGCTCATTATTATGCAGTAAGTGCATGCTCTGATTTCAATGTTACAGGGTCTCTACTATATGGTGAATCTCGAGAGGGGCACAGCTATATACCATTCATAATAGTAACTGTATTCATGGTTATTCTAGTCATTGGACTAACTGCTGGATTAGTTTTCTTGTACAGAAAGCTTCAGCAGGTATGTTCATTTTGTACCACTTAGTTATATTCACGCTTATGACCAATCTCCTTATGTTAATTGACCGTTTCTTAATGTTTCAGGGTGTGTCAAAAAATGATGTTGTTGAAAATGGCCATAAAATGGAGAGCACGGATGTGTTTGCTGCATATGATGATGATATTTCTGTTCGACATGAAGACACTGAGAACATTGTGGAAGGATACCATAGATTTTAATAGTGTTCGGACTAAGTGTAGTAAGGATTGAAGAGAATAAGCAAGTGTAAGTTATAGGAAGGATGGAAATGCAATTACAATCTATCTCCAATTTTACATCGATATCTATGCCACAAAATACGGGAATGAAATTCAATCCCCGAAATACTTTATGATGATCTGTACACACAAAAGTTTTATATGCCAAAATATTTACTGATATTTTGACTTGACTATCAACTTCATATGAATTATTATGTAATAATCTATTATTATGATACATGAAGAATACAATTATTGTGATATGAAAGAGAGTGAGTGAATAAAGAGTACTTTTTAACAAACATTATATCAAAGTCAACCTTTATACAATTTCCAATTAATCCGATGATAATAAGATAGCGGGTATTCTAACATCAATGTAATCCTGATGCAAAGTTTTTGAAATGTTGATAGTTAGTGCCTATGCTCTACGTGTCTGAATTGTAAAAGGCTGTGAAGTAAATAGCACCTGCTCCCACTTTTATAACTGTTGTTCTCTAACCGTTGCTGTGTATAGTAATTATACTGGCATCTACCTAAACGTGTTATAAGAGCTTTAATCATCTAAGAAATTCACGTGTTTATTAAAACAACAATATATCCTTATAGCATAATAGTCATTGCACACCTGTATAACTTGCATCTGTGGGGTGAACGGCTACTTGTGCAATGAAAATGACGATGATGGCAAAATAAAGTCGCAGATCAAGTTCTGCTAGTATGATCTTCGAGTACTACTATACTATGTATACTATTTGTTATGCATATACACACTACACATACTCAAAGTGTTGTTTAGATAACAAATAATTCTTTCTCTAGTCAGATCGTGCAAAATAGAGATCCTACTTTTCTCAGAATGGCTCTAGGGAATGTAGCTATCGTCACAGTACTGTACGCAGAAATCCCATTCTGTTCAGAGGAACAGTACAAAGAAATATTTCTTGAAAGTACAACAGAGTTACTTGCTGTACATATAGGTATGTTATGTACTTGTATTATGTGCATCTTATTCATTTGCTTGTGTATATCTGCATGTATACGTTTAAAGATGTTCCATCTCAATATTCATATTGATGTGCAAGTAAATGTTCGTGGTCCACTTATGATTTTATAGTTGCTTTCAATCTGACGCTTCAATACAGAACATAAATAGGTCTCTACATAGTACTAGAAACTTTAGATTGTTTTGTGGTAACCGGTTCACTACTAACAGCATTGTGTTCTTCAGTCTTTAAGATGTGACGATGTGAGACGTAAATACATTTACTAGAAGTGAGTTTTTTGATTCTATCATGTGCACTTAAGATACAAACATTCCTTTTCCCCTGTTTTCAACAAATACTTACAAAATAATTCAGAATGGCGAAGTAGATACATTGGGTACTAAACGTAGTCAACAACAGATTCCTCATCCCTCTAATTCGTATGAAAGTTACTGTAGTGTACAGAGGAAAATGATTTTCAGAAGAAACTATTCTAGTAGTAGCAGATATAGGTTGAAAAGTGTTTTGAGTGTACTCATCTTGGCAGGAAATGTGTTTGGTAATGTGAAAGGTTTAGAAAATAATAGCGACAAGTCCATTTTAGACGAATGTCCAGATGAAAATGGAAATCCAAAATTGGTTTTCCTATCGGATTTAGCCAAATATAGTCACGGAGGGGTCAAGTATGAATATCTCAAGATGCAGTGTCTTGCTCCTTATCCTATCAAATGGAATTTCAAAGGAAATAAGGTAAACTAACAGAATGTTTTAGCTTTTACATGCAATTACATAATTCTTAACACATTTCTGAAGAAACTGTAATTATTATTGTAGCCAAATGATATCTACTTCAACTTGGGAATCATAGCAGACAATTTGTCTAACACGACAAAGCGTTGCTACATGTCTACCCTATCATCATATAAATGGTCCCCGCAGCAGCTTGGTCGCACAGGAAATTATTCTTGTGAAAGTCTCTTGGATTCAAGAAAGATATCATCAGTTTACAAATTCATGGATGGTATGTGTAAGACAAAAATTTAAGCTCCAATTATGTTCTTGTGCATAATATTGGTATAGTAAGGTTTTCTGTTACTCTGTAAGTAATAAGAATGAGGGGGAGTAGAATAGATTCAAAAAAAGTATATAATGAATGTAGCTTTGGAGAGAATGGATAGTATGCTGATCTGATGCTTCTTATCAGATGTATTTAATTGTGATGGAAATATTTTGTAACAGGAGCGGATTCCTCGGACCCTGTTGCTCAAAATATAATTTTCAGTTCACCGAGGAAAGTTAAAGTGCTTGCAAGCCCCAATGAAGATGACTGGTTAGTACTTCCTTGTGCTTCTAATACTGAAAACGTAAAGGCAACACTTTGGACCGTGGCAGGGGTACGTTGATAAACTTATGATGTAGAATGACGAATATACATGAACTACGTGGAATACAATTAGTGGAAAATTAATCATCAAAGACAAGGAATTTTAGGATTACTTTGTTGATGTCATTGCAGAATGGGAGTGTAAACAAGTTACCCGAATCAATTTCTCAGCATTACGATCCGAAGATAGGCTTCCTGTTACGATACACTCCGGAAAACAGAAATGGTAGCACTAATACTTCTCTGAGAGGAAATTACCTCTGCCACACTACAATAAATCCAAGACTTACCGATGTTGTTGAAATTAACGTTCTTGAAGCTCCAGGTATACTATACCGGAAATTTGCAAGAATTAATATCTTTCCCTAGGACTTAATGTTACGATATACACGGTTTATGTAATTCCAGAATATCTTGCAAGACCGGAAACTGAGACTGTAACTCCCATAAATGGGCATGTTTTTGTTGCTTGCGAAGCAAATGAGCCTGTTGATATCGAGATATCAAATCTTCAAGGAGGAAGTCTTCGTAAAATCACTTCTGCTGGAGATAATGTAGCGTCTAATTATAATTACAGTTCCAGTATGAATATTTACGCTATCAATGAAGAGGGAAATATATCCTATAGCATTAGCGGGGTCGCTGAGTGCAAAACCAAATCAAACAAGGTTCTCCACACTTGGAAATTCGACACAGATCATTTCTGCCAATGTTCATGGGAAAATCTCAAGTTGGAAGAAGAATTAGGTAGGTACCATTTACCCTGACTAATTTCTGGGAAAATAACAAGTTAATTACAATTTTGAATGAGTAGATGATGATTCTGTTGACTACTACGAAGATGAAATGTTTGAAGATGGGGACGAGGGGTATGTTAATGTTCCCAGCAAACTTCTATCTCTACCTGTCACTAAAGATAACAATGATTTACCCGACAAAGTATACTTGAACCGTCCTGAATTAAGAGGGAGATTAAGTTGCTCCAATCCAAATTATTCAAAAGTCAATTTTTCCCTGTTGCATTGCGGAAACGAAAACGAATGTGACGCCAAATCTTCTTGCTTGGCCTTGGTACAGAAACATTAATACCATTTATGCTGATTTATGAAGCTTTATGCCAATTTCAACTCGTAATTTCTAGGATTTCTACACATTTGCCTTATTTCAATGCTGGTTTTAATGCTAATGATCTTGCATTATGCAGGATGAATGCCCTTTTGTGACTCAAAGTAAGAAAATAAATCAAACTATCAACGGAACCTCCAAAGCTCTGAGTGTTATGGATATCACATTACAATCCGGAATATTTAAAATGTCACGTAGACGGTTACACAAGTACCCTAAATATCATCGCCACTTTGGATAATATCTGTAAGATATATATTCTGCATATAGACGATAATTAGGTTACAGTAGGACCTTTTGTGTAAATTGTTAATATTAAAATATAATTAACTGCCTAGATTTCCATAAGGCGCCTGAAAATTCTACAGTTATTAAGATATTAGCTCCTGAAAACAAATTCGTGACTGGAGACAAATTGATATTTTCGTGTGAGGTAGAAAAGTATCAATTAGCTGAGCATTTGACATGGCTTTTCCAGTTCAAAAATCAATCGATCAAAGTGATAGATGATATTGGTAAGTGTCTTTAATTTCGAACCGAATTCTTTAATACACGCCCACATGTACCTAATTTTGTACTGTCAGCAATTCTATTTTAGTAAGTCGTGTGTAAGTAAACATGTGTAGGCGAAATTGCAAAAGGAGAATGTAGATAACGTATAATTTCTTTTTAATCTTGCCAATGTTCTTGAGTATGAATATATTATCTGTGTAGACAAGCTAATGGATATTATGCATTGTAGAATATTGAAGAGAACGTTGGTTCGACTTTATTATTAAGGAACATGGTTCAGTAATGGGAATGAGGGGGAGAGTAGAATTGATCCAAAAGATATGATCATTATGCTTAAGAATTTTTATTCATCAATTTGTTCGTTTGAATAAGCAGCAGATTTGTGTCCTTTAATTTACTGAAACCTGTTACCATAATTAGAACCTTTGGAAGACAAAAAGACGAGAAACAAATACAAGATTTTTAGAACGAGTTACATAAAGATGTCAAGTGCAGATATCTCAGCTTTAATTTGTTCTGCTCCAGTGTGGCCCAAGCAAGAGTACAAAAACTACTCCTTCCCTTTATTTAACGAAGGTAAGACT
>JABASH010002923.1:0-18268 GCA_019776445.1 Tomocerus maximus | reverse complement strand
TTAACACGCTTATGGAGCCTTTAATCGAATTTCAAAATAAAATTGATGTACAAATTTACTAGTACGTGTATAAGCTTCCCAACTGTACAAACTAACTGTAACATCTATATTTCACTGTAACGGCTTCCTTAATGCTAAGAATGAGAAGGATCCTCAAGGGCTTAAAAAATCGGGAGAAAAATCCTGGCCAAAATCAAAACAAAAAAGAGAATAGATGAATAGTATGCAATTATAATATTATGGTAACTACCATTAGAGATATGCGTCAGCAAGTATTATAGTCTTTATGTTTGCATGCATGGGAAAAGTAATAGAGGTAATAGATACACAGATTATCAATCTTCTTCTGAAATTGCAAACTAAAATTCAAAGCTGTGATAAATGTTTTAATATTCAGCTGAGAATAACCGAAGAAAGGAGAATCTACTTAATTATGTGTAGTGTGTCTGATTGCTACTTCAATAGGTACAAGGGCCGTTTTGATATATTCTTCGAATGTATAAGATTGGGTAAGTAATGCTGTATAAAAGGCAGGGCAAGGTGCTTAGTGTTATGAAATGACTTATTATAACTTATGCGGGTGTATTTTTATGAGCGAACAAAAATAGCAAATGAACAAGCTTTATTTTCGTTGCTTTTCATTCGGTTCTTTTTTGTGTCCTGTCTTATCTGCATGCAAGTCAGACGGGCTATGGTGTTATTATAACGAGTGCAAAAGTGTGAAGACAAGGAACGCATTAGAAGTTTAGAAGATCTAATGGAAGCCGGTACACAAAGTCACTGGTACAGATTTGCTACTTGTATCAGGATATTACATAAGTAAAAGAAATACGGAGCACCTACACAAGGAATTTAAGATACACTTATGAAGTAATTTCAATATAGCAGAATATGTGGATGGAGACATGTTAAAAGAGATCTGTAAGCGTACTGGTCCATAGTCCATGGTACACGAAGTGAATCCGAGTCACCGTCACCATCATAGACTCGACATCTTCGCATTGAAAGAGGTGGATTTGCATCTCTTAGTGCAAAAACCCCCACATTCGTATTTTTACGTCGACACATCCGACAGACTGGGCCACCGTTTCTTGTTAGCTATCTGATTTGATCCAGTTGAGATTTGCCACTCTGACCGTTTAGTCGCTTGTCGTTGTCGTCACAGAATTGTAGTTACTGTCAAGTCATAGTATTCACAGAGTGCACAAAGTAAACTATATTTACACTCCAAAATGCCAGTAAGTTTGGATTTCAAATATTTTGAGCTTGCAGATTTATTAATTTGATTTGGGTGAAATGCAATCATTATTAGCAGTGGAATAATTTGCATTTTTTGTACTAAGGGACGTAATAAGGAACAAGAGGACGAAATTTTGGCTTGGATCGCCGCAGTACTTGGAGAGCCTCTTCCAGCAGGAGCCTTCGAGGATGTCCTTAAAGATGGAGTCGTTTTGTGTAAACTCATCAATAAGCTGCAGCCTGACAGTGTTAAGAAAATTCAGACTAAAGGAACAGCCTTCCAACTCATGGAAAACATTCAAAGGTAACCAACTTAACACCTCACTAAGGTCTCTTTCATGGATTATAAAGGTATACCAACACAAAATTTTAATCTTACAGTCAAAAGTAGTCAGACTTGAGTAGCTAGAGCCATGTAAGCTTAATACGTAAATAGAATTATGTTTTATGTTGGGGTATCTTTATATACTTACAAATACAGACAAGATGCTTGTCGATACAGTTTATAGAAGCTTATAGCCACAGGAGGCGAAAGATTGCTGATTTTCTTCGTAAATCCACCAAGAAAATTAATTACGAAAGCCATTTCGTTCCGATAGGTATACTAAATCAAATTGAACGTTAATGGGGTCAAATTCTTTTGTTGTAGGTCACAGAAAAAGAGATTGTTAAACTAAAAAAGTTCACACAGCATGAAAAATTTGTTGCTAAAATTCGTCACGCAATCTGCTAATTTTAAATAGTTGTTTTCAATCAAAATAGATAAAATTCTTGAAAATGAATTAGCGAGTCCTATTAGATTTCGTATTTATTTTCAAAAAATATGACAATATTATGTTACAAATTATCTGGATACCCTATTAGCATTTCTACTTTTCGACCACATTGAATAATCACAGCCATGCCATAGAACTCACAAGGATCAAATATCATGAATGCATACGACTAATGCAATTTTTGTTGGCAGATGTGTTCGGTGAACCAAGAGACATGTTCTTTCCATCCAAACTCAATGAGCAGACATGAAATGTGTCCGCGTTCTTTTCCATTAAAAATCCATTAATTTTTTCGAATGTCAGAATTTCTAAATTAAATTCCAGAACATGTTACCCACTTCATGCACACGCTGCGATTTCATTACGAATATATTTAAATATGCATTACATTGGTTCTGTTATCCGATATCTAATTCTAAACAATCTTTTGAAAAGATTCCAAGCAGCTGCAAAGAAATATGGACTGCCACAAGAGGAGATTTTCCAAACAGCCGATTTGTTCGAACGACGAAATATTCCACAAGTTGTTATCAGTCTTTATTCCCTTGGCAGAATCGTAAGTAAAAGTTTCTGTTTTTCCATTGTTGCCATTTATCCAGTATGCACCCACAATTGCTGTGTGTACAGTGTATAGCAATTGAAAATTAGTAATGTTATATTATAGGCTCGTCACAAAAATGGAATCTTTACTAGGTCAGTAGGTTAAGCTTTGATTTGAAAGTTTGTGATTGTTTATTTTTACATGTCTTGAATTTGCATCTGTTTTCTTATTCATTTAAACCCATGGGATTTATGACAGCCAGGCGTTTTAGAGATGAATAGTATTCTTTATTCTGTTATGCACTCCTTATTCCTATTTGGACTCGTAATCATAATATGCAAATGGCAATGGAAAGACCTTCCTCATTCTTAACACTTTACAGACACAGGACACAAATAGCACTTTTGTTTGACATTCAAAAATCTATCTCTATTTACATAACTTTCAGTTTGATGGTAATTAACGTACTGGAAAGTATGATAATGTGAATCTATAAATAATCATGGCTGACATCAACTCTACCAAAATGGCTGGTTATTTGCAATCCACAAATAAGGTTGATTTTGACTATTTCCTATTCTGCAGACCCAAAAACATCCCGAATTTACTGGGCCAACTCTAGGGCCGAAAATGGCAGATAAAAACGAAAGGACATTCACCGAGGAACAACTGCGGGCCTCTGAGGGTCACCTAAATCTTCAAATGGGTTACAACAAAGGAGCTTCTCAGGCGGGTGTTGGAGGGTTTGGCAACACTCGACACATGTAAAGGGTAATTAATCCGGCACAACAACAAATGTCAGTAGATCAGAGGATTGTGATCATGAATGCAGTCCAAAAATAAAATCATGAGACACACTCTGCTCTGTCTACTCTACTACTCCTATACATTTAAACACAGCTATGCAACCTTCTCTCAAACGGATACCTACCTTATTATGCATCAAATAATAATAATTACCTCCACTGCACTAGATTACAAGATTACACTCTGAATTCAAATAAACTTGTGTTTATTGGTGTTTCTATTTCCTATACCTATAGTCAGTGAACATGAACACTACCTTGGATATTACAACACACACACAGACACAATATATGACTATCTCTAATTTATAAATAGTTAAGTAAACATAATATCTACTAACATACCTATAGGTACATACAAAATAATTATAATTACATTTCTGCATTGCTACTTACTAACATACAGGACACAATACAATGACACAAGCATACAAGCATCAACTCTAACTCAACTACACTAAATATACTACATGAGTCTACTGTAAATTCATAAAGCTAATTCTAAGATAGTTTTAGTATGTTTAGCATAAATAACATAATTGCTTGGTAAGTATTTTTTCGAATAGTTAACTTTATTACTTAATGTTACATAAAAACGTGTACATGTTGCATCTGTGCACATTACCTACATTGTATTATGTACTACGGTAAATGAATCTTAAAATTGGTTGTCACTTTTATTGCCAATTCAATCTTTGATACATGTGTATAAACTTTAGGTAGCTTGTTAGACTCATAATATGGAATTTAGCTGTATAGAAATAATTAATAATCTTCTCCTATTGGCACGAGTATAAGTGCAAATATTTAGGATGCAATGATAAGAATGAAAATTAGTAGCAGCTTAATGACATTACTATACTAATAAAAGTAGTGCGTGCGAGTTCTGTGTTGTATGTCTTGTCATCATGCAATGGCATGAATACTAGGAAATAAAAGTATATCTATTTATGTACTTAATAAAACGTTTTCTTTTCTCATTAAGTAAAGTAAACGAGGAAGAGAGGAAGAAGGGGAACTATAAAATAGATTTTTTTAAATTATATTTTTTCTGAAAACAATGATCAGGACGATTAGCATTTTGTTCAAGTATTAATCTGCAGAATGACATAATGCCATGAAATTAGTGTCACTGTAACACTAGGAAGGATGAAAGCAAAAGTGTGTAGACTTGTGCTAAATATTCAACTGATTGTGAATGGAAAGGACGGAAGTCGCCACAAAGCTGCACAGGTACCTACTGAAAACTATCTTATCGAAATATTTATCTTTCGCAGGAGAGGACAGATATTATTAAGATATTCTATTAACTTAGGGATATATAAGCACGAAACAAAATTTATGAATTAAATCAAGCAATAAATACTAGCGACTGTTGTGTTTGTGAATGTGTAAAGAAATAATGTCTCGTAAGATGTAGGGATTTAATACATATGAATAATTAAAATGTAGACTTGTAGAGTTGTCTATTATGTAAATGTACTGTGCTATCTATAAATAAGCTGAAACTTAATTAATGAGACGGAAAGCAAAGCGTAATAAATGCACTCACATGGCCGATATATATACTTCTCACTCGACATTCTCTGACATTTATTTCCCATCACTGCACACAGACATCACATTTCCCTTGAATGATGATTTGATCCTACAGATATATTACATGAAACAACCGATCGAGCTTCCTTACACAAACATCATCGTTTCATCAGTTTAAAGTGAAAACAATTTTAGAGTACACAAACATATTCACTCTGACACTTTCATCTTCATTTCCACTTCTCCCTTCAGATTCTTAACAGCATAAGATATTTTTAGACTTTTTTTTATTACAGAACGAATGCATTTGCTTGCAAGAAATGACAACAGCCAATTTCCTACTGCTATAAATTTGAAAGAATAATTTGCATAGACCGAACTACCAAACTACAATATTGTGTTTTGGGTTACATTTTGTGGCATTTCCTCGTTTTCTTTCGGTCGTATTAAATAGCATTTTATATAATGTCTTTGAACCAGTCTTGCGATTAGATGGGCGTTGTCTATCTTTGTCCTCCTTGTTTTGTTTCGTCTCATCTGATACGTCTCATTGACTTCAAATTAACTAGGTTCTTTTCTTTCATTCATTTCACTTGCCAATTTATCCATTCATGAAAAACACTTTTACGCACTGTGATTATACAAATTATTGCACATTGTAGCATAAAATTCCATGCACAATTACAATAAGGAAATTATACTAATTTTTTACGATTTAACACGAGTTGATGAAAATTGCTCATTTTTGCCCCATTAAATTGCACAAATTGAAAAATCTCAATAGAAGATTATACAGAAAACGTTATTGTCTTCACCAAACGAGGTTTATCGTCATTTTATCATGGTATATGAAACATGTTTATTTTAAAGATGTGGCATGTTATTGCATAATGCTAAAATGACGGCAATGTTTAACTGCTGTGAGGAAATTACATTTGCTTAGCGAGTTGACAGGACGGCTGTTTCAGTCAGCAAAGTAGGATGACTTTGCTTTGCCTTTGAAATTGAAATAAACTTTGTCAGACGGAACAAAATGGTTCATATATATTCCTTTACGTCCTCAAAAGTGACTAGTAGTTAAAACATTTCAAGAGCATCATCCAATATACGCTTTGTGAACATTATTATAGCTCGGCACATGTATTACAGATACTTTGCTATACATCGCTCTACGTATAATAGTAGACTAGACTACACGTTTGTCAAATACTGCTAAGCTTGAGTATTATTCCGTTGCTTCTCCACTTTCTCATATTAGAGTGTAATATTGGTTTTATGTTTTACAGTTTCTCCCAAAGGATCCCTTCCTGAAAGTTTTTGCAGATAAACATAAAGTTAATGAAAAAGTTATAAGTATGTAAAATATACTGCATTTGTGCATGTGTTTCTCTTTTTTACACTCAGTGACTTGGGTTGCGTTAACTTGGACGATGGCCATGACATGAGCTAAATATATTTCCTGTTAATTTCGCTTTTTGTATGGATGCTGGATGACGCCAGTGAACAACTGACGATGTTTTCTCTTCGGCTTTTTGCTTTCCTTTGCTCTGAATCTGAAGATGAGATCAGATCAGCTGAATCTCATCTCTCTCAGGACGCTCACTCACTCACTACATCATTTCTTGGGCTTTGCTGAAATTTCTGGCATTATCATATCACACTATCAGATTGAATGTCATTTACTTTCGGAATGTACACACATTTCAATTCAAAAGTGAAATCCATACGTCCATACCGGATTGATTCCATTTACATCCTTTTCATGAAAAAAGCTGTTTACCTCTGATTTCAAAAATGTAAAACATATTTACATAAAGCATTGATTTAATTTGCTTTTACGCTACTTTTTCAGCCGTTCTCTCGCAATTTCAGAATTTCTTGGACTGTTCACCTCTGTTTAAATAAAGGTGATGTTGGAATGTCAATTGCAAAAAGGGGCAATATAACACAATGCGTATACGCTGGTAAATGTCAATATTATTTAGTAGGTACGAGTAATTCTTTTAGTATTTATTTAGGAGTTAGGTCTGTGTGCTATGGTCAGTGGTCCGTCTCTGTATATGTAGATTGTATATAGAGTTGGTATGGTATAAATATCCCAAGTCCATCTGCACATGCATGAGAATGTGAGAATTTAATGGATACTGTAAATATGCAATAAATGCTACACACGACACGAAAGATCAGTTCTAGAATCAACAGGCGCATGTAATATTAATCTTAATTGTGACACTTATGGTTATTAACGTAACGCATGAGAATTTCTGACACACTAAATAATTTACATCTCTTCGGAACGGAAGACCTACTTATCTGCTTATCCTGATTTAAATCACAACGGATAGACATAAATCCTACACAAATATATATCTATAAATATATCATACACATAACCTACATATTACCTTTGCATCTGGGTTGCCATCTGGGATAGACCTCAACTAACCTTTATTATTGCTATTCAAGCAGGAGCTACTCTATATTACTCTACAATAAGGTTATCTACGTAGTAAATTGGTTTTGCTAGTCGAGCATCAAACATATTCATGAATTGAATTACATTATTATCAACATTATTATCAACATTATTATACGGAGTATGTATAGCACTTTGACTTCATGTCCTGACATATTTCTAAAATATTTCAACCTTAGAGCTCTTCAAAATAAACCCCACAATTAATTGATTAAGTTGGATAAAGCATTTTATTGGGTTCCATAAGAAGTAACAATGTCAGACAGCATTTGTCATAATAAATAGGGTAGAGAATGCATTGCAGCTTGTAAATACTGTCGTTTATAAAGTAACATTTGTCTTAATTATATATAACATTCCATCTTCATGTAGCAAAAATTCAAATAATTTACAACTTTCCATCTATATCCTACAAATTGATTTCACTGTAAATAGTAATTAATTAAAAATCGTATGTATTTTAGTTAGCCAGACTGTATTTAGCTAACTAAAAGGTGAAACCTAATACTGTCAACATATTCTGTCAGAAAAATCTTTCAAAATCTAGAAATAGTATTAGACGCAAGTACGTAGATAAATAAATACACTAATTAATGATAAACACTTTGAATTTCAATAAAATAGAATAATACACTTTAACGCAACAAGCTCGGGACTAAAGGTTACGAAATTAAATAATACAATACTATGCTATACAATACTATACTACAATGATTAAATATTTTACTAACCAAAACTACAGATACCATGATAAACATAATAATATTATTATGCTGTGATATTAATTGCTATTTCACCTACTAAAACCTCGTAGATATTGATGTATAAGTCAAGATAAAATTCCCTCCGTTCAAATAAAACATAACTTTGGGGGAAAGCGCAGCCCTTGTCAATCTGGTCTCAGGTAACTGCATGCTGCTATTACCAAAAATCAATTCAACCATATTTCGTTAAATATTATAAATAGTTTGTCATGCTAATTATCACTAATCTACTGCTAAGTTAACACTATAAAATAATCTACATAACAGTCCAAATATGAGCAAATAAAAAGATCACATATCGGTGACCCTAACGTAAACAAGACTAGAAAACGTAAAAAATAAAACCTTCCTTATAAACGTTTGCATTAGACAGAGTGGCATTAGCATCATTTACATGTTTAAACAAGAAGTAATACAAAATAGGTATTAATGACTGAAATGTCAAAACCCCCATAATTGCCGTACTAATGGCACAAATACCACAGTGAATCACATAAAAATTGCATTTTAAATAAATACTAACAAACATGCTTAAAGTATTTGACAATTATTGGTATCAGATTTATCCTTATAAAACAGGTAAAATAGTATTGTTGTAATACCATATTCTAACTAAACTTATTGCTTTCCATATGAGTATAGCCACTGTAATCACCCTTAAAATCACATAATAAACTTCGAATGGTAAACAATTTTCTTATTAAGCATGCAAACGTATTTATATAACGAATTATACGTTCTGCAACTTATTAGTTAAAGTTGTAACGATAAATACTTTCTAGAACTATACGAGTACTCTACGAATCTAGCATCACCTTTCGTACGTTTCGTTTTGCTTTGACTTGGGAAATATAATTGTTATTACTTGAAAGATAACATTTGCTAAATACCATTGTGAGCACCCTGCTAGGCTGCTCCTACTTTTATTGAGGAATTATCATTAGCAGTACTTTTGATAACTTTGCTGGTGACTGTATTGACTAGTTCATCATTTTCTTCCTCAGTGGTTTGATTTGTATTAGTAGGGTCGTCGACCAAAGGAAGATCTGGATTTAATGTTGTTGAAGAGACTGCAGGAGGTGGAGGTTTATCCGTGTCCCCATAGACATGTGGACTTATTCCATAAGGCCGTAGGTGATAAATAAGATAATCAAGAACATACATTTGATTAGGGGATACATAATGGAATGATATGGCAGTGTCCGAGCAGCAGTCCATGCCCTGTTATCCAAAATTTTGTCATTAGCTGAGAAAATTTCCAAATAGTAACTACTAAAGGCTTCTTCGGTTTACATACCTGACTTTGCGGATAATAGACATACTTGTAATACCAGAAATCTTTGTCTACGTGACCTGGTATGACATGATGTTCAGGAACGAAGGGCATAAATCGATATCGTCCTAAAGAATCTCTAGTGTCTCCTGCTTCAACTCCAACATTTTGTAAACATTTACCTAAGTAAAATGTATGTTTAAGCACAATTGTACTGACCGAGTAATTACACGTAGTAACTGCATATAAAATATTTACCCATCTCCACATCTTCAGCTCCACCATGGTCCTTTCTGCATTTTTTTGGATCTTTAAGTGCATCTTCCACAAAAGCCTTTAAAGCGCCTTTACTAAGTACGTAGCCTGTTTCAAGTAAATACGTGGACAGTAATTATTAACATCATTAGGTACTATTATCCATGTAATGCCCATACCCTATAAATTGTATATTTACCTGCACCACCGCTCATGTAGCCTTGGACGACATACGGTTTAAACTTGCATCCAAAGTAAATTGGATAATTTGGATCATACTCTTTGAGCATAAAGCGTAAATTTTCTACAATCACCTAAATGGATTCAATAAAATCATATCATTGTTATTACATAAATAAAAAAGTAATGACAGTATCATTTGATAGAGATTATTAGACTAAGGTGATTAAAATAGTGGTACAAGTACAAGTAGTATTAATCAAGCATTTCGTACGTAGGTGTCGTCGTCAGCCTTCATAAAAAAGTCAGCATCCTCTAAATATTTGTCGTGAACTAGCTTAAAAGCTTCTTTCGTTTTAGCCCATAAATAATCTCGTCCTTCTTTAACATTGTTGAGAGCAATTGCAGGCAATTCAGTATCTTGACAAATAATATTCGTCAGATGATGACAAAATATGTTTATCGTACACAATCTGAATTAATCACTGACCAATGAAGACAAAAGTGCCAAGAGGTACTTACCATTTTCAGAGCTGACAAAGATGAGTTTATTGCATCGGCTACCCCAAGTTCGCTTAACATGAATAGCTTTCTTCTGATGATTCTTTGGATTTGTCATAACCCAACATAAGACTCTCACTTCTTTGGCCAGCCTCTTCGCTACCTCGTCTTCTCCTTTGTGCATTGCTTCATCAGGAGAATGAAAGGAAACAACATCTTCCGGACCACTAGCTTCATCTAATGATCCATGAGAATGCGGATCGCTCTCTCCATGATCGTGTCCGTGTCCGTGATCATCCAACTGCTCACCATTATCTGATCCACTTTCTGTCGTTCGAGATCTGCTTATTCCACCCAACACAATGAAAATATTAAGTTACATAAGAATTAAAATACTTTTCTCAGTCATCCTTTGCACTCACTCAACTATCAATAAACAACAATCTAAAAAGGTAGAATTTAGTATATCTTGATGTAATCATGTAAGCAATAGACTATTTCATGCACATAACGTTACCATTCGCATTCATAGAAAATGGAAATTACTTAAACTGAATCATGTTTAAAGGTTCGTTATCATAATATAGTGTGTAACAGCATGTGTAGGCAAGTGGAAAATGTCTTCATGGTGCCACCTTATTAACTTAATACTTTACGTTATCAGTCAGCTGCATAATTATCTTCTGAGTACGCAAAAAAGCAGTGGCACAGTACAAGTTACTATAATAATATCATTTCTGACACAAAATTGATTTTATTGAGTTTTGAAATGAATTATTTGATTCAAATGAAGCGTAAGCAATTTTATTGCCATAATAGCTTTTAAAATGCTCATAGCTCATTGATTAAGATTTTATATACTTTACATTAATACATACCATTATGTCTAAAACACTAGACAAGATTTTATTAAAACTATAATAATAGCGAAGCATGCTGATCGTATACACAAAGCACATCATATTTAGCACAATAAACTCTCAATATATGTTAACCTTTGGCCTTGTTGTTGGAAGAAATTGGCAGCTGCTTGTTGCGGAGAAATAGGAACACTAATGTTTAGAATTACGTAGGCGAATCCGAATCCAAATAAAATTCCCATTGCAAGAGTTGCTACAAAACTTCTTCCTAATCTCCCAGGGCCATGCACCATTCCGAAAGTCATAGTGGTATAGCTTTGTTTGCAAGCTGCGTTGATGTAATAGCAATATTTAGAGTATTAGTAAGATAGCTGCTTTTTATTGAAACAGCTAACAGCAGCGGAGCAAGGTGCTAGTTCTAGTCATTTAACTAACAGGTAGTTCAAGTAGAAGTTGTGTTACTAATTAAAGGTTTACAGTTAAGAATTACTATAGCTGACTATTTTTCATTCAATTCCATTGTCGTCATCCAAAGTGGCTCAACTTTTGTTTCGTTTTTCACTGTCCACAAAGCACTTGATAACGATTGATAGATAAAGAAGATCAAGTCTATAGAGTATAGAGGTCAGCAGATTTCGAACAATTGCCGATAAATATTTATTTTTGCAGCAGTTAAAGATGGAAGCGTTTTATTTACATACAGAATGTTTGTTTTCAGAGTTTGAAAACGTCTTCTTGCGATAAGTTGGATAGTTGAATACACACGCTGATTTCATATACCATCATCTACGATAAAAGAACACAGTTTCATTCATTATTACTATTAGAGAGTCACCTTATTATTTACGCTCGCTGATATCTACTATTGTAAAACTACATACTTTCCACTTTAGAACAAATATAATAATATTCAATACATTTAACATTTATGACTGGAATAGATCTACAGATAGCTGTACTGCACTATACATATAATATATAATGAGGTGATTATAAAATCACCAATCACCTCTATAGGTATTCACTACATTATTGTAACATTTCTACAAACATAAAATAAATTATGACAAATGAAATGACACGTCTTCCAGTTTACTATTTAAGCACACGCACACAAGGGAAAGGAAGATAAAAATGAAGATCGAGTATCGAGATCTTTGCTGAAAAAATAAGCCTACTTAAGAAACCATTTTTATTTGTGTCTTTTGCGTGTACATACTTATTAGCTATTGCAGGAATGTCCCAACTATATACATTCACTGTCGCTTTGCTTTGTCCCAACTATATACATGCACATCACATCACAGACGAAGTGAACTTGGAAATATGAATGTTAGATATAGATATAACTGTACTTCTAGAATGATTACTGAATTACTGTAAGACAAATTAATTTACGAGTTATCACACTATTTCGGAATGGATTTTATATTATTAGAACAGCCCCATAACATGAGACTAATAAACACTTTTAAACACACTACTATTTAATCTTTTAAGGTCCAACACTCCTCCGTCGAGATATCTAGCGGAACTTGCCATGAACTCGATCAATTTACATTGAATTGAGTACAAAAAATTTCAAATTTTATTTTTTAGGAAGGCAAAGGAAACTTACGAACAACTCGATTTGAAAAAAAATTTACCAGACATTCTGTTAAGGTCCTGGAAGGTCACAGGGCTCCGTTTTCCCCAAAATAGCTTATAGTCATTTTTAAAAAAATTCCTAAATGAATCCCGCCAAAAAAATAAATATTTGTTTTGGAAAAATGGCCACTGTAACCTTCACAGGTCAAAATTGTGAAATGTCTGAGCTTTCTGACCCTCCAGGATAGTTAATCTAAATTTTGAGACTAATTACCTACGTCTAGATTGATTGACAATTAGATGAGTTATGTTATAGGTGCCAAGACGGAGTGGGAAAGCACATGCAAATGCAACCACTACAGTTAGACCTTAAAGCGAAGTATATAATATTACCATATACATACTTCATAGGTATACTAATATTATAATGTAGGTAAGTAGGTAAAAATAACAATGAAATTAATACAGAATAGATAATAATAGTATTACACTAAACTTAACATAAACACTAACTAATAACTTTCCAATCAAACCTTCAGATTACAAACAGCTAAATAGTCACCTACGGAATTTGTTGATCGAGCAATAACACCCAAGATTCTCATTCAACCAGCAACTAACCTTTTGAACATTGATGACTCGATCTACATTACACTATTGTGCTACCATTAAAATACCGACTGTGTTCAGTACAATAAATAGAGCTTTGACCTCATCCTTTATGACATTCTGCATATATGCATATATGCAGAATATCTTTCTAGCCCAGCTAATCCTTCAAGTTGGATAAAGTTCTCTTATGCCCCCATGCAAAATGTATTTATTTGTATGTACACTACATAACATAGCTATTGTCACTTTTCTTATATACCGGATGCAAACTTCAAACTTTAATGCATAAAAATAAGCCTCACTTTTAAAGTAACTACTTTATTACTTCACTTGGTTATAAAACAATAGAGAACTAAACGAGTGCTACTATCATTCCTATTCCTAAAGAGCCTACACAAATGATTTAGTTTCAAATAATACCATATCATGCTAAATCTAAGTATAATATTGAATAATTCTACAGCTAAGTTTGGTTCTATGGAAAACAGTGAAATAGTGACTATTATGTTACTAGGTATACTATTATTGACCCTAGTTCGCATCGCACTGACACTACAGATCTAAATATTTCCTTCTCTTACAGCTATTCAATTTACCGGGCTAAAAAAAATGTTTTCGGAAAGCTCTCCTCTAATTTCAATCAACCCTTCTTTCAATTTTATCTCTGATTTTCTGATGTCGAAATGCAAAATGACTGGAATATCTCAGAGTGACGGATAAAATCAAATAAGTGACGAATGAAATTGCAGAGGACGATTTTTTGTGCCCACATTGTGAAGCTTTCCAATGAGTCCAACATAAATAGTGATGAGTGTCGCTATTGAAGATACAGATAGGTATTCTGAACGTCTAATATACCTTTGAATGTTATGCCTATCCGTCATGATTGGGGCAATTCAGAGGCTCGTCAATTAATGCTGCACCGGAGGAACGGAAGTAGTCTATACTTTTCCGTACACCTATACTTTTACTTTGTCACAGTTTAAAATCAAAAATAATCTATGAAGAATAAACTTGAGAAGAATGTTCATGATTGTTTATGGCATGCCTATCATGCCTTTTTAATGTAAATGAAAAATGCATTATCTTCATACTCATAATATACCCCTACATTTATCAGAGACGAAATATTCGAAATTCCTACGTAATCAAAAGACGAAATAATTTGAATTTTTTAAATTCAATTTCTCCTTCCACGTTAAAGTAAAAACAGGTGCTATTATGCCTATACTACATTTCTGGCGTTACGTCAGAGGCGTCATACCCACATTGGGCCACATTGATTTCCTAGCTCATCTTCCACTAAAGAAACGAGACAATTTAGTGGAGATTTTCTTTTATTTTCGAATTATATCTAGTGAAAAACTTTGGAACGAAAGTAACTGTTGAAGAGCATTCATAGCAGAGATTCATGAATAAAGAAGCCACCTGTGCGGGACTCTGTCTGTAAAAATGTAACTAGTACTGACACACTTAAAATATTATTTGGGGGTCTGCAAATAAGAGCTACTTAAAAGTAATTGAAAAGATTATTCGCCAAACAGACAGGTTAATTTAAAAAAAGCTTACACGATAATGTAAAATTAGAAATAACTAATTATCTACTAGAATGGTTCCACTAACGGCACTAGCATACACAAAAAATCAGTTCTCTTATTCGGGACTTTTACAAAATGCAACAGTTGCAATTTGCAATAGTGCAATAGTTAAGGGTTGGGTAACACGATACATGTATATTTTTTATTAGGTTAGGTTCGTTAAAAAAGGCAATACACTGACCCGACTCTTAACTGTTGCATTTTGTAAAAACCCTCTTATTCGCACATTCAGTACTTAGTGAAAATTGTCCTGATTACTTCGAAAACTTTTTAACTAAACAATGTGAAGTATTTACATAGGTTATGATAGTCGGACGAAAGGTAATGTACAATGTTTTGTGCCTAGAAATGACTACGGTAAAAGGATGATTAGTAATGTTGCTGGTTCATAATGGAATAACTTAGATAAAAGTACCAAATTATATGAATCTAGGCAAGTTTTTTCTAATTTAATAAAGCAAGATTTGTTAGAATCTCAAATATGCGAAGTCTTATTAGTACTGAAATGAATACTAAAAAGGTATGCAATCTTTACTGTACTGAAGCCACTGACTACTTATCAAAATCAAACCTAGTAATCAATGTTACCCTATTATTACGTATATGTTTATAATATTATATGTACACAATCTATGAGTCTTTCTTGTCCATTTCATGGCTCAGGCGACTGAGGCGTTGTCAATAAAAGAATACATAAATACATACTCTGCATATATAATATACCTCTTTATGCAAGATATGTACCACTTAAACAGGAAATTGTCAAAACATGTTTCTGACGAAATATTTAAGCGATAATGACAATGGTCCAACCAGAATCACTGTGTTTGTTGGTATTCTAAATTTATCACCAACTAGGCCACCAGCATTAAGGCTCACTTTTGAAGTATTATAATAATAGCTGGCTTTGGCTAGCTGGTGAAAAAAAATCTTTCTTTTTACTCTTTGGTAGCCTGAAAATTACGCTGATTTTACGATATAAAATAGACATCAAAAATGTGGACACTTTTATGAATAGTTCAAAATGCTCATTGTGCGAAATCTATTGTTATTTTGAGAGAAAAATATTTTCCTTAGATTTCGGGGGGGGGGGATAATAAATTGTAACATTTGCACCCAACAAAATGAAAATGAACCTTTAATGCACATCTAGTGCTTGCGGCTGTCTCTCACTACAGAGTAACTGATAAACACTGAATGAACACACTATTAAATAAATAAGATGATTCACCAAACTATAGTATAAACTTATCATAGAGTTCCACAGTTAGTTGCTTACGTAGTATTGAAAAACGATAATGTACCTGTCTGCCCTAGACCCTACATTCTTCTGAATTGTAGACGCGTACAAGGATCCACTCCACTACCACATTATAGCTATGCAGGAATGCAATGTGCATTAGAATTGGGAAATTCTACACGCACACCAGGAACAAACCAACACCAAACACCGCCGCATTCGCAATGGACATCTCTGTACTCAACTTTACTCCAAACACATTTCTACTTATGAAAGCTGCAACTGCAACCTTGGTCATTCTACAAATACATTTTTACATACAAATAAAAATGGCTTAGTTCACTTAAGAAAAATGGGCCGATATGCCGATGTAATAAAGAATAGACTTAATATATCATGTGAGCACTAATAATGCCTACTAATCGGCAGAAATTCTATTACAGTTGAACTCATAAATATTGTCCACTTGAACATATCACATTTAACTATCTGATTTATTGTTTGTTTCGTTCGATACTCCACCCTGTCAAATTGTCTGGATTGGATTTTCGTTTTCAGCTAAATACAAAGTAATACATCCGTATTAAGTGATAGTAAATTAATAAAGGTATTTTAGACTATATTTATGTATAGTTCAACTTACATATGCCATATGCATAATAAATTAATAGTAAATGATACTTATATGTCTACACAAGTATAATAAAAACAAAAACACCGACGTACACTATTCTTTAACGGCACAATTGGTTAATAGGGTGATTACAGTAGTTTATGGATTAAATATTTACGATTTTATTACGCTGCAATTGAGTGGGTATTTATGCCTAATCCTAATAGACACTGACTGTCTTGCTTTGCCACTAAATAGGCATATAAAATAGCAACGTATGTGTTTTAACTGCTTAGGTTAGTGTTAGTTACGAATCCACCAACTCTCTTGACTCGACAGCTATTTATTTCGGACGGCTGTTGTGGTCTTTATTCCGCAAAAGTAATCTAGCCGGACGCAGATGTCGAAGTATGTTTTATATTTTCCTTCTGCCAGCGAGATAATAGTCATTATTACAAACAACTTGAGTATTGAGTGACATACATAATTCTACTAATCAAAACTAATATTTCACAGGAGCAGAGGAAGAAATAGAATACAATCTGCTCAACTGGAAAATTTGAATTACAAATCACTGACAGACAGAGTGCATTTACATCGTCTGTCTCATTCGAGTCCCTAACTACATTTGTATACTAAACACGCTCCTCTTCCATTGTTCGCTTTGTTGCTTATCCATACTAGTTGTTCAGAGAGGCTCTTTTTACATTGAATAAATGTATAAATATTATAAAGCACTCTTACCGCCAGAAAAACATCTTTCTGCAGATTAGAGCCTTTTTTATATGGAGTAACTGTCAGTCTCAACTGAATAATCAGTACATATTTATTTTTAGAAGCAATAAAGGAAGTAAAAAGACGATGTAATACCGAAACGAGTGACATTCTGACACTGCCAAATTGACAGTGATGGAGATTTGTATTTATGTAACACATAAAAACACAATACAACAATAATTAATAAATTGTTTTGTTTTCTTCAACGAAATTCACTACACATTTTATCATATACTTAAAGTTACACAGATGACGTGGGATGGGAATTATTATGAAACAGGAGATGGATCTATTTCTGGGATTACTGAGACGTTTGGTTAAATTAAATTGAAGTGTAGTGTCAATTATTTAAATTGCAAACACTAGTTAGCAATTTCTATTATTGTGAGCACGAAAATCAATAAGTGTTGGTATCTGCTGTATCCTATAGTAAAAAAGATAGATGCGAAGGTTTGTTTTCTCACAATCGTTTATGTATGAATGAACAATATTATGTATTCTTCTTGTCATTTCTACAAAATGATTAGAAAGTCATATAGAAATAATTTAAGATGATTTTTCCTTCTAAGAATTATCTCCCTCCAAAAAATAAAGTATATGAGCAACTCACATGACATAATAATATTATAGA
>JABASH010002922.1:0-18270 GCA_019776445.1 Tomocerus maximus | reverse complement strand
AATTCAATAGTAACTCGTTCTTACTATCAAGATTTCTCACCTCGTCAAACAGTATGAGTATTTTTATATCCCATACTCCATACAGCAATATTTGCTAGATTCCTTCCACTCCCTGCCCAACGTCTGTCACTTCAGTCGATTCTAATGTCTATTGTACTACTGTCCTGTGTCCTGCAACTAAACTTTTGACCATTCAATTAAAAGTTTTTCTGTAGCACCACCACGTGTATTTACTAAGCCGTGTCTTAGCTAAAAGTATTAATTAGTATACTCATTGTATAGATCGGCTCTTCATTATAATTATAATAATGCATTTCTTAAGTATTACTTTTCTATTTGAACTTGTAAACACACAGTGATTCTGACAGCTTCATTTCCTGTTAAAGCAATATACTAGACTAGATGTGAACTTGTACTGAAGCATAGTCTGTGTTGATTTTGGAGAGTAACACGAAGCAGGTACCCGTGAGAAAATGGACTTATTAATTAAATTCATATTCAAAAAGAGCTTAGTTGTGTATTGCCTCTATTAAGAATGCTAAGTAGGTACTTTAAGCTAACAGATACAATGTAACTATTATCATTAAATATTTATATCTAATTTTATTCCTTGTTCACGTGTGAAACTTGCAATTATTTAGCTATTTAATTTAGCTAGCTCATTTGCGTAGACTATACTAACCACGATATCACGCAGATCACTAATAAGTATTATCTAATAGGTGTCTTATTAACAAGGCATCAGTAGATTGTATTTAATCAACGTATGTAGATAAAATACATTAGTAGAGAATGAACCCACAAATCGTAAACGTCTGTTATTGTCTTGTTTACTGTAACAATCAGTATTTTATGAAGGTAGATACATTAATTAATATGCTAATCTGCTGACATAAAATATTGCGGATTTTTTGTGTAGGACCACATCCAGTGGTTACTGACATTGTAATAGTTACTATTCGTGGACGAGCACATTGTCATGTGAGATAAACAACGTATACATAATTTCTTGGCCAATGATTCGACCTTCTGAAAGAAGACGACTGTGCTAATAGTGTAGATACATATGCATTCGTATGCCTCCATATATAAACACTAAAAGTAAGTACCTGCTATAACGGTTTATTATACGAACTTAACTCGAATTTTATAGTCATTTTATTACATGTTGCTCCGACGAAGCCTTTGCAATAATATACTTACCATTTGTACATTACAGATATATCTGAACTTTTACATGGGCCTGGAGGTACTTACGACTCTTATAGCACATTACGAACATACAATGCCCAACCCAATGCGATACTACTATAATGGCATTATTCTCTGAAGGTTGGAGTTCTTAGTTGTAACTATTACGTTAGGATAGGTTATGTAGAGAGGTGAACTTAAGTTGACTCGGATTTGGATATTTTGTTTGCTTATATAAATGTCCTTATGTGACCCGGCTAAATCTTGTGTAGGTAGTTATTATAATGTACCTAAAAGACACACGTACGTAAATCGAAGAGGAAAGCAACAGAATAATGACTAGGATGATGATGATGGCAATAATGATGGTGGAATAAATTGCTTTCTCGTTTTTTCTGTGTGTGTGACTTGGGATGTTGAACTGAATGTGAGTTCCATTTCCATAAGTAAACTGTACATACAGATAAATAAACTGAACATATACGTGTGTGTAAACAATACAAGTACACATAACTTAGTAACTGGCTCCGTGTGCTTTTTCGCCAGCCAAACCAAGTCATGCAGTTCAAGCAGTTGAGTTCAGTCAGCTTAGCTTTTGTTTTAATTTCACGAAGCCATGCCTCGATACTAATTTAATTTAATCAACAAATACTATTGATGTAAAAAATGCCCTGTGGGATTCCTAATCTAATAATCATAATTCAATCTCAACTTGCTTTGCCAATCCAACAAGTTTAACTTCACCTATTCCAAGTTACATTCACAATCAGCTCATTTAATTTATCAAAACATCTAAAACTGAACAAATAAAAATGACAAATGTTTCCAGAAACTATTGAGACGCCCACTGGTTACTGATTATGTGCAAAAGGGAGTTGGAATTATAATTACCATATAAATAATGCATTTGTTAATTACGATTCTAAGTGAGTACATTGCACTATTACTCCACACTATTCTTTTTTTTGCATTCTTGTACAGATACCAGTGTAAATTAATATTCTTTATACCCAACCATAGTTCCACACTATTGTGTTATGAGATTTTGCAGCTTTACAGTAAGTATACACTTACCTGCATTAATAATAATGTTACAGATATCAGTGTAAATTAATATTCTTTATACCCAACCATAGTTCCACACTATTGTGTTATGAGATTTTGCAGCTTTACAGTAAGTATACACTTACCTGCATTAATAATAATGTTAAGTAGCTCTACTCTCTGTACTAATCCGTCCGTCTCATTTTTTCTCATCTTGTCATAATGTCCGTTAGTTCCTTAAATTAAGCGATTTTGTTACGGAAGAAGTCTTGCACACGTATCTATTGTAGCTGACAATTAGCCTCAAGTGCATTCTAAGTAGTTGCTATTACTAGTGTATACCAGTCCAGATTATTTATAAAAATCTAAAATGCAATTGATGTGTTTCCGCCAAGGATTATTCCGAGTCTCCACACTTAATAATATGCTGCTTATATAAGTGTGAGGAGTATGCATGTGAAATTCTTTCGCTTGGAAATATACATTTAGCATTATGTGTACCAGTTTTCTCTGCTCAAGTGTTCAGGCACGTATTGTAGCCAAGTCAAACCACCCACCGTAAACATCCGATAGACTCACTGCACTGGTTTATTATTTACTCAGTGTTAGACACAGGTTTGTTTGCAATTAAAAGCGCTAGATAACTTACTAGACCGACAAATGATAAGTACAATGACAAGATATGGAAATGACTTTTTGATTATGCTTTTCTATACAATCCTCCATTTAATACAAATGAGCACCAGACTTTTTGCAGACTGTGTGGCAGTTTATTTCGTTGCATCAGAGTGCAGCAAAATGCAACTACTTTCGAGTAATAACTTCCATGAAACGATAACAATAAAGACTAATAAATGACAATATGTCAAGCAATCCCGTAAATCATACTTAAATACTAAGTAGAGCAAAGATAGCATTTCTTTCTTTGCTACAGTAATTATTACAGACACTTAGAACTCATAAATATCTCCTAAAATCAATTATAAAAACAGGTGTTACGGATTTGTGAGTTCTCAAAAGGTCAACAAATTGTGCATGTCCTCCGTGTAATGTACTCAGCATTATTATTCCACATTCCTGTTAATTGCGTTAAGTAAGATATCAATTGTTTATGTACAATCCATATGGATAGATTGAGGATAAGAACATAATGGCTAATAGATAGTGTTGCTATCTTTGAAATCAGAACATATCAGTGCAGAACATCGCTTTAGTGCATTCTATCAAATGATTTTTGCATTATCTAAGATAAACCGACTTTATAATTTATTGGCCTGTCATGTCTGTAGAAAAGTAAGTCTGAATGACGTTTCTGTCTTTATTAGCCTTTGAACGACTATCGAAGCGATAAAATATGTGTCTTGTTCTGAACAAGAATTAGCACCTTAACCATTCACACTAACACGTTTTGTTTCTATGCAGTTAAGTTGTGGAAATATTTGCCGGCTCAAGGAAAAATCACCGTAGCTATAGCCTTAAACTGTAATTTATATAGCTACAAGCTTGGGATGAATCTTTCTGTAAATGTACACAATTGTTTGCAGTATTCCGTAATTTATTTCTGTAACACGGCCATAGCAGTTTAGATTTTTGAGTTCATAGCTGTACAGAGATATGTTTTGTCAGCAGAGATAATTGTTTAATCAAGCTAATTAAGTAAATCAGGAAAAAAGGAAATTAAATTTATAATTTTTGTCTTGTAGAAGAAGTTCTTGGTGTATGCACATAAGTAGATAGAGATAACTGAAAAAATAGAGTTACAATGACAGATAGGCATCTGGATATCATTGTGTGAAGATAATCTGGTTCTGTTCTGGTCATTTAGATGTACCTACATATAAACTGAAACCTATAATGAATTCGTTTATAGGAAAGTACATACCTATATACAGTATGATGGATTATATTCAGGAAGTTAGGTTTTTGGTGCGAGGGTTTTTTTTCCTGTGTAAAAAATAATTAGATGTATGTAGCATCGTAGCAATAATAGTAAAAAGTAAAGCAAGTACCTACCTATGTTATTATCACTATAGTAGAACAAATGATTCTAAGCCCAGAATCAAGATATGCATAAGTAATAGACACAGAGATATAAAGCATCAGTCTGTTTCTGCATATAAGCACAGCACTGACATACAACTAATTCCTGTTTGCGAGTAATTCAGATTTAATTGACTTCCGGTAAATAGCTACGCAACTTTTAATTGCCCTTCTCAGCAGGAGAGGCAATAAAGACCCGTTCTTTTTATGCCATTTGTATTCCTCTACCCAAGTCCGTGTGCCCAAGCCACGCTCAAATCAAGACAAGTGTGTGCAGTGCAATTGGGTTTGAACTTGTGCTCCTGTGAAATCTGAGACTTGCTTAGTATAATCAGTAAATACACAAAATTCCTATTGAAGCTCCTGCAGACGAGCTTCGTTTCAATTAAAGGACTTATGTAATTGTAAACTTGTCATGTCTGGGCGTATAATTTGCATAATATAATTATTTGTACAATGCATTGTGTTGCATATTGTCTATCTAGGTAGTTGCTTATCATCGGCAAGAATAATAGAATTCCTTTTCACTGGTAAAGAGCCATTAGTTAGACGTCCACTGCTCTGCAGACCATTACGATGTTATTTATGAGGCAACTTCTGGCTTGTACTAGAGGAAAGAACAAAAAGGCAGTTTATGTAGCCACTATCATTCTATTGTGAGTGTTAGACTAATTAAGACAGTAAATAGTAGCTTCATTTTATCTTGAGTAAATACTTGTGGTGTAGGAATAGGAACCAAACTGTACATTTCTTTCGCATCATTTTTCTCAATGAACATTCACACATGCAATAATTAGCAAATGCATTGTGCAATAGAACCTCTTTTTTAATCAATGCACCCCATGAGTATAAAAATGGTATGTAATGCTAATTTAATATTCCTACATAATAAGGCACAATTATAGAGAATCAATATCACATCAAGCCAGAAAAGTTGAATAATGTGCACCAATTATGTCTATTTAAGCTCTAAGTTTCTGACTCGTGTAGGTATTAGTTAAGTACAACAGGATTTAATAGTTTGTAAGTATTAAGTCTCGTTGTTACATATTACTATGTATGTACTACTATTTAGTATAGTAATATAGGAAAGTAGAGTTGAGCAGGTAAAAATACTCTGAGCTCTGTAATTAGTTACAGTTAGAACAAGCAGTCTAGTCAAGTTAAATTAGCTGCATTGAATTCAGATTATGTAGACTACTAGTTATCTATCGGGCTAAACACGTGCAACTTACATACTTATACATTATACGTGTAGGAAGGTAGACATTTATCGTTTAATGAATGAATATTGTTATTGTAGTAGGGAGGTGCTGGTGCTGGAGTTTCTATTGAAAGTTTCCTCGGATAAAAATCCGAATCCGTACTGAGTAATAGT
Source organism: Tomocerus maximus (assembly GCA_019776445.1). Classification (NCBI taxonomy): domain Eukaryota; kingdom Metazoa; phylum Arthropoda; class Collembola; order Entomobryomorpha; family Tomoceridae; genus Tomocerus; species Tomocerus maximus. The sequence goes on along the minus strand of JABASH010002922.1, from coordinate 12,617 downwards.
TCGTTAGGCTAATTGTGTGAATGAATCTAGTGGGAGGGAGAGGTGCACAGTTGTAAGTAGAGGAAATGGGAGGCTGGCTATAATTTATGAGATGTGGGTTACACCACATTTTTTTCGGAAGGTCAAATCAAGTTCAGGTCAGCCTGTCATGACTTCATTGTTGGTGTAGGTGTAGCATTGTTGTTTTAGTTTGTTTGATTACATTTAATTGCTATTGACTGCCCCGCAGTCTCCATTCACACTGATAGATGCATCAATCTACTCTCTGTCGATAAAGTTGAGCGAAGTAAACGAGCCGAGCAAACTCTACTTTTTTGTCCTATTTTTAATTTTTGTCTTTCTACAGTTCTGCTATGCTAGGTAGGTCTACGATTGCCAATTAATTCTACTACGTAGTGAAGAGTAGGCAGGATTCTCTACGTATCATATTATTATCTACATTTTTAAATGTCTTTCCTTGTATCCTTTTCATAATGGTTTTACACAGCACAGTAATAATGATGTTAATTGAACTTTATTTTTAGATGAATTCTTGGGAGCTAGTGGGAGGCATGTGTCAGTGAGATAATTAAGACTTTGATGCTATACATTCAGCATCGACAGCTCTATCCTTTTCATATAACAAATTCTCTTGCAGATACACAGATACCATATACTACGCTCTAGAATATACTTTTTACATTAATTCATTCAACTATGTATAGGTGAGTAAATAGCTGGTTAGCCATTCATGATGTATTTTCTCCTCCATTTTGTTGGTTGATAAAACAGATATAAAAACAAAGACTCAATTGAGTTGAGTGTTGTGTAGTTGAAACTGAGTTGAACTAGTAGGGATGGTGTGTCCTGAGCTTTGAAAATAAATTCATTTAATAAATTATGAACGTATCAGAAAACAAGACAATCAATGACTCCTAATGCTCCCTACGTGCTCATTTCTTACTTCTTCAAGTAGGAACGAACTCTTAAATCTTAACTTCCATATACGTATAGTGTGAGTTGTAGGAAAAATTGGGCTGTTACATGGCATGAAATAGCATATATCTCACTTGTAGTCGTTAGTTTTAGTGTACTTACATTAGAGTTATAGAGTTGGGGAGTGCCACACAACGGTGAGGCCCTATAAGTACATGCAGTTCACATCACTAACTACAATCTAGCTCTGTATCCCTCCACACATTCACAACAGCTCTGTTATACATGTACCTACTAGTTTTCTATTTCAGACGTTCGTTCGTTGGAGAAGAGGGTGCCATACGTATGTTCATATCATAACTTTTCTCAAACCTCCGTAGGTTACATCCACAAGCCAAAGTATCATGACTGTTTGTATCTTTGGAAGAATATCTAAGAAGCATGTGTATACTGGCCATTTGTTTCCAAGAATTATGTGTACTTCTTGGGTGTCTCATAATGTCATGTTATGTAATAAGAATATGCTCCATAGCTACATTACTTTGATTTAGAGCATATTGCTGATAAGACTGATGAATTTTTTGTCATTAGTGTATCTACATATAAGTCAGAATGTAAATTTTATTTCTATATTAGTTACTCGGATCATATAGGGAAACAATACCTACTAAGCATGAGACGACATCTATAAGTATTTAGTAGTGAGTTTTTTAAATTGAGTTTGTCTGTTTGTTATTTTAGGTAGGCTGTATCTAATAGGTTTTTGTCGGAGTGGTGAAATATTTGTGAAGAGTCACCCACTGAGTTGAGATAGATAGATAGTTATTAGAGATAGATAGTCAGGCCAGGAGGATGGAGACGGACAGAGTGATCGAGGGATTTCATATCGTTCCATGCCATTCCACTCCGTCCCATCCCACGACTCTATTTCATCCATTACTTTCCTTTGGTGTAGGCTGATGTTGACTCAACTACTTACTTCTGTCCGTGTGACATTCAACATCCCGAAGGAATCCGTGGCAAGGAAGGCCCTATCCATTCTGAGTCGAGTTGCTTGCCTTTCCTTGTCTCCCTGGCCTATCATATCTCATCCCTTCCAACCAACGCCATTCTCCCGTCTATGTCTTTCCTATAATGTGACCCGACAAAACAGACAGATATGTCTCTTCCTCTCAAACATTAGTTACTCACGTATAAATATATCTGTCTGACAGAGTTGTACGGAAATCCATTGATGTATGTACAAAGTGCATTTGTGTATATATCTGTTCAGAGATATAGTCTGTACATTCTGAATAACATAACTCTATTCGGATTTTCAGTGGAGGGGAAGGCATGGAGCAGAAGGGAAAATTATTTGAGCGAGAAAAATGCGGACAGAACTCACGTTACTTAGTTTGACATGATATATCTTATCAACTTATACACACCACTACATACTACGACGTAACTTACAGAGAGACACACAACACAGTCCGACTTTCCTCGATCATTATACCTACATATATAGGTTCTGTGTGTAGTATATAAATACTGGAGCATAGGACAAGCCAATATAAATATTTATCCATATACTTATTGGATGGAGAAAAAGAAATTCGAGGATTATACTATGAATGCTTGTGGAATTGGAAATGCTAGAGGCATATCTGTCAAGAGGGAGTCGGAGGAGGGCTATTGCAATTGCATTGCGTGTGCGGCAGAGGAATTGCAGGTCATTTTTCGCAATATCTGTCTCACGAAACTTTCTCGGGAATTCAGAATTGTAGCTTTAAGCGCCCAGGAATTCTGTACATAGCCGCGCGAGCAGTCTTTCTTTCTTCATTCCCGCTTCCGCAAGTTGTTTGTGCTCCACTGCATGGCTTGATTGTTGTCCTCATGTTCTTCGTTCCCCTCTCCTAACAACAGCCAGCATAACTACCCACATCCATGTATTTCTAGTAGCTATTTAATACTTTCCTTATCCTAGACTTATATTTCTGGTACTTTTTCTCCCTGAGCAGGGAATGTACCTCTGCTATGCAATATATGTGCGTCCACTCCTACAGAGCACAAAGAACTGATATCGTATTAATAATCATGAATGAAATTATTTCAAATTAAAGTGACACGGTTTAGCTTGGTTCTTTCCGTTCGCTACACAAATACTTGCTTCTTGTTTCTATTGGGAGTAGATATGACTTATTTCATTGTGATATATGTTTTCCTTTTTGGTGTGGCGAGAGCGAATTTAGTAAAGTAGAAAATGTTGTGAGATAAACAAGGACATGAGAGAAAGCTGTCAAGAGTTGAGCCTGCCTTAAGCCCGTATGTAATTAAAAGTTGGGCTTTTAACAGTCCGCTTGCCTTTGCTATTGAAGGCCCTACTTCTATTAGTACTCTAAGGAATGGAATAATACTCGCTGCGTAGTATCCACTGTGGTTTTAACCCAACAAGCTTTCCTCTTCATAAAGAATGCTAATTGTAAATGAAAAACTTAAGAGAAAATAGTTGCAACTGTCTAGACGAGAGTTTCGTACTCTTTAGATAGCTCTGCTCTACTCCGCTTTATCTTACCTATTGTTACAATTGATTTAACTTGTAAGCTCTAATGCAGCTCAGCATCAAATTCGAACACAATAGCGAAAGCTACGAAACTCAACTACGTCATTCTCTAGTTATCCAACTCCTATTTTTCTACTAACTATATACTACACATAGGCTCTATATAGTTCCATACAAATTCTTGCCTTCTCCATTTAGAAATTTACATAAAGGTTCTGTCATTTGCTAACAATTTATATATAATTTTATACTTAAGTCAGTGGTACAACTTTTGTGTTTAATAGTGACGTATTGGTTTTAAGGTACAGTGTATTGTAAAGGAATCTATTATTTTTGTTCCATGACAGGATGGCAATTTTTAAGATTTTACGAAAGTATTTCTCAGCTCAAGTCTTTAGGTATTCAGTCCACGATTTAGAGTCCTAAATGGGTCTTTTCTCATTTTTTCTGAAATCTCCTCTTAGCATGAAGAACTCATTTACAGAATTTTTTGTCTCCCTCCTTTTCATCGGGGGCAAATATTGCGTCAGGAATTGCACATAGCTTTGTCACCATTATTCGATATATCCTATATTCTCCCTATAGTAGAGTCTACTCAGCTCGATGTACTTTCTTCCTTGCACTTGTATTTACAGGAGGATGTTGTAGTTATTATATTGAACTGTGTACTGATAGTAACAGACTATGGTATCTTTCAGGGAGGGAATGGGACGTAATGTAATACGATGCGATGCAAGTAGTTGATTTGATATACACAAAAGACTAAGATGAGATGTGAATGCGATGTAGACTGCGATTGGGAATTCGATCCGCTCAGCTCCGATTCATTTTTTCTATCCCATTCGCGTAGGTGTTTCGTTTTTCAGTTTCTTCCATTCACACACATTATCATAATACTTCAAGGATATCATTCTGCACAAACGAACTTATACTATTTCATATACATATCAGTCTAGTGCATAGTCCTTTTATCTTAACTACTTGGAATAGTCTGAATGTCTGCAAAATTCAAAGGTTAAAATTCACACTGTTGACCATGAACTCTTCCAATCTTTTATTGGCTATGACATAACTTATTTACAGAAGCATAGTATCTCTTTCCTTCATGTGCACATTGCCATATTGAAGTGGACATATTTAAATCATCGAATCTATTAACCTGAATTTAACATGGTAGACAATATTAATTGCATTGATAATTTATTTATTGGTCCCGTTGCTGCATCAGTGTAGTGAAAATATTTACGCACTGCGCTTCCTTGTGCAATTGGTATTATTTATTTATTCAAATATAATAATATTAGATTGCATTTGCGTAATGGGAGTAAGTATACACCTTTGTCTTATTTACTTTTCATTAATTACCCAAGAAAGCAGTGGATCTGCTTTAAATTTGGTAGACAATAATAATTGTATTGCTAATTATATTTATTGGTCTTGTTGCTGCATCAATGTAGTGAATTAAATTATATAAGCACTAACCCATCTGCAATGGTATCAGATGCCAAAAATTGTTAAATATTTATTGACTGGAATATTTTTTTCGTACTAATTTTCTGGTATATAAAAATTAGTTACTTTTCATATCTACGTTAAACCTATTAGCCTATAATAATTGTATTGCTAATTATATTTATTGGTCTTGTTGCTGCATCAATGTAGTGAAATTATATAAGCACTCACCTATCTGCAATGGTATCATCAGAGGCCAAAAATTGTTAAATATTTATTGACTGGAATACTTTTTTCGTACTAATTTTCTGGTATATAAAAATTAGTTACTTTTCATGATTATACATTATTATTAAAATCAAGACGATTAGGAATCTACATTTAATTTAATAGACTATAATGATTGTATTGCTAATTATATTTATTGGTCTTGTTGCTGCACCAATTTAGTGAAATTATATAAGCACTACGCTTGTACAATTATAAGTCACACTTTGAATTAGCCGCTTAGAATTCTTGGATCCTCGCAGGTTACCCGTGGGTGAAAAAATTGGTACTATTTATTCAAATATATTAGATTGCAAAGTAAGGGGACACACGTGGGATAGTAAATCTTTACTGTGGTGGTTCTACTGTTGTTGTTCTACATTAGCATTTTGAGTTTGGTTATCCTTGTAGTTCTCCGTATGGAAAACGAATTTATCGTCAAGAAAGCCTAAAGTATGGATATAAGGGAGTTATGCAACGTGTTTCTATGTATGTTTGAAGGTATATAAGGATAGTGTGTGCTAATATTGTGGGAGTGTTAGAATATTAAGGTAAAATTGAGTTGAGTGTAATGTAGAAGATTGGAAAAGGGAAATGACTAAAGGACGGAGTTTAGTGAGTGAGAAGCTTTCCTTCATTTTCATACGGAATGGTGAATCGAGAATAATGTGATGTAATGTAATGTGAGGTAGGGAAGCGTAGCCTTTGCTGTCAAGTGAAATGTATGTGTATAGCCGTGCTCTATGGAATCTGTATGTAAGATGCGAATGCAAAGTAATAGTAGGATGGGATGTGAATGTGAATGGGATGACTACGACTATGACTCCGGCAATGGCATCCATGAATGTCAGTGATGGAGGAAGTCAGTCAGGAATGGTGTGTACGTAATGACATGACATATCGTGTCATTTCATATCACATCATAGCCAAACCTCCATTACATTACATTATATTGCAATCCATTACGCTCACTACCAAACTCTATGTTATTCTCTCTAATATTATTAGCATTATCAACTTAGCATATGCATATGTCTATGACACTCCAAACAAACTTCTTTGCATGCTTCATCCTCTTATTTTTGTATATCTAAAACCAATGTCACATAATGATGTTATGTCAGCGTGTTACAATGTTTACTTCGTTTCTCTCTGTACACACACCACTACTGTGGATATTACAAGATTTTTTTTTCTAGTTGTGTGTATCGAAATCAAAAACAAGAAAATTAAATCGTGGCTATCTGTGTGAGGGACATTTCTTTGTGCCCTGAGTGACATTGACAAATAAAAACTTGGAATCGGAAAAATTCCTAATAGATTATTGTTGATTTGCAATGGTAGTCATCATCTTAAGTACATTCTTAAACCAGCTTTAAATATATGAAATATGACACTTAATACTCCGAAGGGTCACTAACACCATATAGTTTCCCTCGCACAATGTGATCTTGTGCGTATAGAGTCCAGAGTATGAACGTTGAGCCAGTTTAAATTATGACCACCCCTTGGCTTTACTTGTGTCGGGAATTCTAAAGCCATGGCCTAGGCTCTCCATCAAATCCTAGCTCTTCTCTTCTCCGCTTCTGCCTTTCTACCATGCAATGCTCATCATGGACGTAATACTGCCTCTCCGTCCTCTCCCTCGCCTTATTTATCCCAGTTGCCATTACTAGCATTCTTTGGCGCTATCTAGTAACCCTATGCACCGCCACCGCCACTGAAATACAAAATTATACTCTCAGCCCGAGTTTATTAACAAAATATTCAGTTTTGCATGTAGTTATTTCATTAGAAATGTCCTGAGACTATATAATTGATTAATAAATGTGAAAATAGGTCTATTCATATGACTCATATGCACTCATTATTATTATGCTACAGTCATATTTATGCCCCTGAGCAAGCATTAATGTTTATTTGAGAGCAAAATAATGTTACACGGAAATAAATGAGTGACACATGTACACAACGGTGTTAGTGGATGTTGGTACAGTTTAAATTATTATGTAGGCACTACATGCGCTGACACTAATACACTGTGGTGGTACATTTATAATTATTAGATTAATAAATTGTCATTGAAACAGTACTAGAGAGGAATAGAGCGATAAGAAACAATGTCTAATGTGTCCGTTGAGCATTAAGCAAAATAACACGTATTGCTATCATCAATTAACACCCATAACACTACATAATGTACACCTGTTATGATTATTGCTAGGATATTATTAGCTATCATTATCACATCCACTCTAGGATAGGGATAGTAAGACAGATACTGGGACACTAATGGAATGTGAATGGCCAAGCTAATGTATCTTTATAGGTTTGTTTTAATGGTTATTGTTATTGTTATGTATCAACAATCCTATCTTTCGGGCCGTTCCGTGCTCATTGTTAGTGACTCATTTAAATTAGCTAAATAGTTGAACATACATAGTCTGCTATATGCTCGCCACCAACTAACCTCTCTATCAATCTAACGAGGGACATAAACAAAATGTAAAAAGGATGCTTGTTAGTGTAATTGAGTCTAGTGATTTTGCTAAACGTACACACTTTCTCTTGTGGGTATAAAACATTTTTACACGGGTGTGACTACTATTTTCTTTTATGGCTATGACTGTATGGGCATTGTTTATTTTATAGTGTAAATGCTAAGACAGGGTTTAAAACTGCTGCAGACATATTTTGAATCAATTAAAGTAGGCAGTACCTCAATAGTCATTAGACTGGCCTCCTCCGGTGAAAGCACATCTAAAGACCTATCTGATATCTGTCTAGCACAACTAAACGAAATTTAGTACTTGCTATAGCGCTTAATCATAGTTATATTTAGAGATACGCATACTGTATTGGATTTAGGAGCCGTGACGAGGAGTAGCATTTATTTGTGGTGAATTGGGTAGTCGGAGTCCGTGTGGTCGCTGAAAATTTAATTAGTGTCAAAATCATGTTCTATTAAGTGTGTATCAGATCATCATTAAATTTAATGACGTGACACGTTCGTTTGCACTCCTCCTCAACTCCCTCCGTACACAAAAGAACACAACAGTTTACAATCTCAATAACTCTTGAGCACAACACAAAATTTTCCATTGTGTTGTGCATTAGAACGAACATTTCATATCATTTGGTCCACAGTATACTTTTATATAAACACTTTACCTGACTGTATTTAATATATGCGAACATATGTCTTGCCAATGTGGTTGTTGTTGACTAGACTTGAATTGGATGGAGGATGAGGAGTAGGTATTCCTATTTGTAAAGCATGTTTGATATGTAAAGTCATGTAATTCAAAGTTACATTGATATTATGGTGGTCTGGACTCTGCTCACTCAACCACTCCACTTATCGCAGTAAACTAAGCATATTACTCGCCACTATCTGTTACCACATGCTGACAAATATTCCATATTTCATCAAGAATTTCCCCCCTTTCAAATATCAAAAAATACAAGTTGCCTTTGCATCCTTGCTGGCGTCTCGTCGATAAGAACTCATGATCACATCTCATGAGCACTTTTACATTTATAGAGAGCTAACAACAACTCTTTTCCTTTCACAGTTAACTATGTTACTTCACATGCAGACGAAACTACCTTGTTACATTTATTCGAACACACACAACCACAACTTGTGCTATAACTCTAATAAGACTTTTAATTTTAAACTAGATCCAATTCATTCGCTTAGTCTGCATCAGTAGTATTAGCAGGATTTACAATACATGCATGCAAATGTTATATATTATTTAACTATGGCCAATTATATCGTTTACAAGTGCAAAAGTAGACAGAATGGGAAAACTTATAAGCTTATGTAACTCTGTTTAGCCAGTAGGATTTAGCCAAGTAGGTCCTTTCGTAGAGATGTAATATGTAGTACAAAAAGAGGAACCCCACGGAGATGAATACAAACTGCACGTATTATTATTATGATTATTGTAGTGTGTGTTATGTGTACAGAGTCGGAGGGAGTGTTGCTAGTTTTCAAGTTTCCCTATGATAAGATGTAATCAATGATTGTGCATGCAAACGAAAACTTATTGAGCTTGCAAAAAGATAGAAAAGTCAAGTAGCTCTAGTAATAGGACAAGGTGCATGGCAAATGGCATGCCTAGACTCGCCACACAGTCAACTTGCATTGACTTTGCCTTTTCCCTCTGACTAATTCTTCAAGTAGCTTTAGCTTTACCTACTTAGATTTACATCGCCCAGAGAAGTTAGCCTAGAGGCTAGGCAAGAGTGTTAAAAAATTGCTGCAATTTTTATAGTACCTCTCTTACACGTACCTATACGCATTGCTAGACGGTAGACGCAAGCCGTTCCGTTTCAAAAGATAAGAAGACTTGATAAGCCTGTGTAATATGCGATATTAGCAGTTGTGTGCATATATTAGTAGTTGTCTAGTGAGGTTAGTCCCTAGGTGGTCTCTGTGGACCTCTCACTGATATGTTCCAAGGAAGTGGTACCTACCTGGGCTCAACTCAACGGAAATCGACTTCGATCACATCATCCCTCAACCACTCCACTCACATCCATTCTAAAACCATACGGTTGTTTAAACATCGCATCTAGAATCATTTAGAACTCACAACTAGTTCAACCCAGCAACAACACTACAAAAAATGCTGTACTAAATACTCTCCATCACAATTATAACTTTTCCTATAAGTTATTCACTCGAGTGTGTATTTATTTAGATCATTTTAACTTATGGCAGCATTTGTATCAGCGTTGCCTATGTGAGATATTCTATCTGCATTAACGTTAGTATATCGACCAGGAATGGGTACGTGTTGGGTATAATTCAGCTATTATATATGTAGTAGTTCATATAGATTGTCCCTTTGACGGAGGTCAGAATATTTTATTGGTGTGTGTGAGTGAGTAAATGTTACATAGTTGGTGATCCTATTGGAAATCAATAGAGTCCCTCTTCGTGTTGTCTTCTTATTATTCATGGGCCAAGAATGTCCTATTCCACAACTGTACTGTACTATGTCATTCAGTGTACACTGTACACTATACCCAAAAGTTGAGTGTGTGACTACTGGTTTCAATTCTGTCTGCTCTACTCTATTGAAAAGTTGCACCAGTTTACATTTTATTGTTGCTCTTTACTAGGATTTGAATTAATATTGACATTGTAATTGTACTGAGCTTCGTACTATGCATACTATAGAAGGAGCTATCTCTATGCAACGCACACAAACATACGTGTATAGTCACAATGAACTTTAAGTTTTGTTTGTGTGTGTGGCAGAAAAGAGATAGAAAGAGAGACAGTTAGGCAAGTTTTATTATGAATGAAATGCAGAATGCAGTTTGGAAGTTGAGGTCATAAAATTTGTTTATCCATCACATTGGGTTCTCTAGACGAATAAAACATAACATAACACCATTGGGCATCATTCACAAAGTAATGTAACAAATGTAATGTGGTAAACTCTATTGACTGATTGTGAGTCAGTCGAGATACAGCACAGAATCACTACCTATAGTGCCTAAGTAGCTAACTCTTAAAAGTCTCTCTATTGCATCTCCTACTTTATTTCACTAACAAAATGAATTCTGATACGCCCAAGTGGCTTTTATTTTATTGGGACACTATCAATTGATAATACACTCAGAGACCTTTCTTTTCTTACCTAAACACACTACACATCCAATTCTTCATTCTCTATACCTGTCAGGTTACACATCATTGCATTTAGAATCTCCTATTTGTCTTATAGCGTCATAGCTGTTTACACCACAATGAGTTATATAAATACGTGCATTGCATACATAGTAGTACTTTGTACACTTTGTATAGTAATCTCTGTGAATAGTACCAGTACAATACCATTCTGTGCCTACCTACTATTTTGTCTGCACTATTAATAAGCGTAGCTAAGTACCTAAGTCTATTAAGAACATATCCCTAATAAAGAAATATAAATTATAAATACTTATTCGAAGGATTGTCCCTTTCCTTGCGTGATCCGCGACCTTTACTTTGGCTCTTCAATTTTTTGCTTCTAATACTTCAACAATTAGGTAGTTCTTATATACGCTGTGCTTGTATTCCTCATTAGCCTAATATACAGATGCAGATGCACGAATATTCAAATGTACCCAATGTAATTCAATAGCAAACTTCCATCAGTGTATTAATAACAATGAAGATAAGACATTCTATTCGGATCACTAAATATTTCTAAACCATCCTGTGTCCTTTTAGAACGCAACGTGTGAAAAGTAAATATACTTTTCAAACTCGAAATTCCAGTAACTTTGCGTGTCCAGCTAGAAATAACTCTTCTTATAGCATTATTATGTTTTCCCTTACCTAATTTACCTCGGCCTGTCACACATTATCTTATAGTTTTTAATATATTTGGCTTTTGTACTTCTGGATGTTCCATTTGAATCGTACCCTTATTGTGCAATCATCATGTACCGTGAATATTTCTATTTGATGCAGCACCATGCCTGTGACTTTCCGTTGAAATCAAAATAATTTACAGAACAAATAATGTAGATCAGATCATATAAATGCTGGTACGTAAGTTGAGCTATAAAGGTTGATGATACTGTAATTATATTCCAATTGCCATAACATGTCTCAAGAGTAATTTTAGAGTATTATGAAATAGTGTATATGATATATTCGTAGATGCATTTGGCAGTGGATCATTGATATTGATTAAATGTGAATGGATAGTCCAACCCCGTTAAAATCGCATTGGTTCTACTTTAGGGCTTGTCCTTATAAAAGTCCATCCATCACTCTGATGGACACAATGCTTGTACTACATGGGCATGTAGCATTTGCTGAGTCGTTATTTCTTTACCTTAACTGTCCATTGGGGATCAGGTACAAATTTTTACGACTCCAATCCAAAGGCACCCAGACTAACAAAAAGAATGAAAACGTAGCATTTATTACGGCTCGCAAGACAAATATATACAAGTAGAGAATAATGGATTACATTTGGATATCCCTCTATAGGAAGGAGGTGCCTAGTTTGTTTAGCATTGTATAGATTTACCAACATTAGAGTAATACTGAAGAATTGATCAAACTTTTACCATTCTGACGCACTTAAGAATGATTTGAATGAATGAAACCAAGACACGCAGCTTGCCAGTCAGTTTTCGTCACCTTTTATTTTTCCAGGAGCATTTGTATCACAACCTTCAAGTGACCACAAAGCGTATGAAATCCCGTCTCAAATTCTGACGTGTGATATTATTCTTCCAATTCACTCGAGCGAGTTTTACAACCGAAATTATGAAAAGGTGTTGAAAATATGGCATTGAGAGGTGTGAAATATGGATTTCGTACGGGATTTTATGGCTTATCTCGCTTTACACCCAGCCAACTCGAGTCAGTCTCTACTATCATGAACAAATACTACGGTACAGCTTATGGAAGGAGTCT
>JABASH010002921.1:0-18270 GCA_019776445.1 Tomocerus maximus | reverse complement strand
TAATTGCTATCATTTTTTGTGCTTAGATATTCTTATAATGACCTAGTTATGCCAAGTCAATTTTCTGCCGCTTACCTATTTGATACCGCCACTCTCTCACGTACCAATATCATTCTTTTAAGCTTGTAAATAAAAGGCGTAATTAGTAGAAAACAATCTGCAATGTAATGATAGATGTATTATGTACATCTCAAAATTAAATTCATTGGACTTGGACTTAGGATATGCTTGAACACAATTAAAATATAGACATAGCGTTTATAGTGCATTGCAGTGGCACAAATTAAATTAATACCTATTGCAAATTCACCGTGTATTTTACAGGCACAACAACAATTAATCGGCAACTTGAATAAGCTTTGTTTCAAATTCCAAGTGAAAGGATATGATAGTTGTAGTTTCCCTTATTTTTTAGTGTGACTTAGGTATTTTTGTTTTCTTTTACTACATTTTGGTGGTTCTCTTGGGTATTTACATTGATTCTCCTCTTTAACATACTAGTAATTCCATCATTTATACAATTACTACAATTAGGTATCCCAGCCCTTGAGAATCAATCAGGGTAAATACACAGCATAAGTTTATGCAATTGTAAAGTGCGTGTCTAAAGTGGTTATAGAACATGATGGTTGTATTTAGCAGAGAATTAAACTATTTTATTAGCATGAATTAAAGATCAGTTTGCATAATAGTAGTATTGTTTGTCTGAGTCTTTTAGTATAAACAAGTAAGCGACTCAGGCACCACGTCAGCAAGTAGCGGTCTAAATCCAACTTCAATAGAACACAGGCCACAATTATCTTATATTAATGTAAAGACATACTTATACAAGTATATAAATAAAGGTAGAATATAATATATACTATGTAGAGTCTATGAAGCACTTAGTATATCGGGTATAGAGAAAGGGAATTCGTTTGTTCCATCCGAAGGCAGAGAATTTGGATTTTGGCAAAAGAAATGGAGTTTATTTCCTAAATTCCCCAGTTAAAGCAAACGAAACGGAAGGAATTCTATGTAAGCCAAGCAGTACAAAGGAGCATTGCAAATTGCAAAGCAATGAAATAGAAAGCATAGACGACTTAATCTAAACTGAGGAAAACTAGGATATGAATAGGGTAGAAAACCTGTGAGGAATTTCCCTATGTGTACAATGCACATATAAATAACAGTTACTGCCTCATGCTAATGGTGATCTATACACATGGATTCTCAATTTTGAAAAAAAGAAACTGGAACTGCACATTGAAATGTTCATGTGACACTATTATTACAATGTAAGGTGAGTAGCTACAGTCATAATATTTTATAATGTTCCTAAATCTCCTTAAGATATGGCTCACTTTGTATTTAAATACATATAACCAGCAAGGAAGCAGGACCACAGATCATATGGCCGTATAATTTAGAAATTGTACAGCAAGTCCCGTAGTAATACATTATTATAAGTTATAAGTAGATAGTAGAAGGATAGACAAGAGCGTAGGTCGTTCAGTTGCTGAAGGATGGTGAACTGAATTCACTGGAGAAAGTAAATGGAAAGGAATTTATGAGGATGGCAGATCTCCAATGGGAATTGTATGATTTTCAGTTATGCCGGAGCGTGAAGCTCCAAGTTTTATCTAGCCCTATATTTCATAAACTGTCATTCATTATATATTGGAAATGGTTGAAGTCACCCCGCATGCATAAATACATGGGAATTCTATAGTCTTGTTATATAGATCACAGTATAGAGAAGCTATGCTGGAAGGACAATATTAATGCAGACAGAAAATGTATAACTTGTCTTTTAAATCTGTGGGGGAAAGGAGCGAGTAGGGAAACCAACAACCAACTAGTGGCATAATGTGTAGTAAGTAGTTCAAATTCAAGAGAGACAATTACTTACGTACCTAAGTGCACACTACTAGTAGGAAAAAGACGAAATACATCGGGAATGTGATGCAGCTTGGCACATTCTCTTACTTAGTTCTCTCTATCTCCAGGAGTAATACAAATAAGCGAGTAAATAGTTCTAGGCTATAGGAAGACTGTCTGTACTCTTCTGAGTAGTCGTAGTTGGGTTGGGACGAAGTGTATCCAATTCAAGACAAACACAGAGAAAAGCCGACAAAACGCTGAACCCGAATTTCCGTCCGGTTTCGTTACCAATGAGTATAGGATTGGATTTCATCTGCTCTGCTTTACAACGGCTGTCCCTGCAAACCCTACGGCATCCATCTCTCCCGCATACTATGTTCTACAAAACTGCAACAGACTTCTTCTATACAGATAGCAATGCAATGGCAATCCCGTCCGACAAAAGGAAAGTATGTAAGAGTGACTGAGCAAACCAACACTACCCAGAGAGATACCCTACTTAGTAATATCTGGAATCCGGCACATTCGTTTTATTTGATTTTAGTCCATTCTTCCTCTCCATCCACTCGGCCAATGTGTACAGAAGAGAAGGAAATAGAGACAAGGATCAGACTCCATTCCAACCTACCCAACTGTACATTTCTATTAGCTTTTCAAAAGACTCAAAAATGCACTGCCCACTAAACCAACCGACAAGCTACACAAAATTCCCTTCTTTACATTCACTCCACACCAGGTATCCCATTTCATCTCCATATTATATCTCTCATTCATTCTACAATCATTAACGATGACAATTAATTTAAAAAGATAAAAATCATCACCACTTAACCACATCTTTTTGCGCACGAACAAATAGCACGAATTATGCAGAACTTGTAACAAAACTGTCTTTTTATCAGCTACGCTTTTTTTGCCTGAAAAATATAACATTTTTTGCTCTAAGTACGAATACAGTACAAACTACTTTTACTCAACACATAATTATACGAATTATAGAACTAAAACTTTCATCAGACTATACTATGCTATACTATGCATACTACAAATATACTACTAGTCAAACAAAAATGCATATCACAGTGCCCCTAATATAAATATAACTGCGTGTGAAAGCGAGATGTAATATTGCTTATCTAGTGTAATATGCATGGAATATCGAGGAAAGAAAATTGTGTGGGTATAAAAACATAAATGGAAGAAAGAGACAGACGGAAAGAGATAGGATCATCACTAACTGCCATGATAGAGATACTTATTACCAGCATGAGTAGAGTAGCAGAGCATTGAACTACGTGGAAGAGATGGGTAGCCTAGCGGGAGTGGGGTAGCCCTTATTTCTAGAATGTATGTGGTTTAATGGTGGAGATAGGGATCGTATCTGAACTATTATATTATGTATTTGACTTTCTCCGACTTGCATTCTCTTCTCGTGCCTGACCATCGGATTTCCATCTGCCCGCTGTTTTGTTTGTTCACTCCGTCCGTGTCTGCGTCCAATCACTCACTACACATTACTCTCCCCTCAAGTATCTCATAAAGCCATGGTTGATTATATCTCGTGTATCTATTGCACCTATATCCTTATTATTAAGCAGAGAAAACTATTTCTAATGCAATAACGCATTATTCCTATACTCTTCTAATGTTACCACGATAGCCGATAGCGTCAGTCAGGTAACCAGTAATTTCTTTGAAACGGCTACGTCTACTATTGGTGTAATAAATTTATATTTATACTAGATATCTAGTTAATATGTAAAGTGAGGCTGTATACATGTATATTGTGCTATTGAAACAGACGTCGTAGTAGAGGAATCCCATTGAATTTCATTTCGTTGTGATTACAAAGACTGACCAGACGAAACGAGTCCAGAAGACCATAGCTGATTGTAACAACTCTAATGGAATCGAATAGCAGACTCTGAGTCTGGTAGGAGTAGCCACCAAATCTTTCCGGGAGGTGACCTGTGGACTCCAACTGCTTAATCCGCATGTATAAAATTTTAAGGTAGAGCAACAATGGGAGAGTAGGACATTTCGTAGTTTGAATACGCCGTTAGAAATGTAGGGGCTATAAAGATAGCCATATGTAAGGAATAGAGAAAGAGAAGATAGTGTAATGGGGCGCATTGAGGCTTTAAATATTGGCTTGTGTGTTTTGCTCTCCATGATTCCCAATTGGGTTCTTATTCTATTTTCCTTTACCTTTATTACAATGCTCTGGCCAGAGAGAGGCCTCGTTCCCCGCTCCGTTATTGCCACGTACTCCTAAACTATAAACTAAACGCACGGCTGATTGTAACTTACCTACCCAGGTACTTTACTCTTTCGAAGGGGCAAACGGTCCAAAACCTTTACACACTTTCACCAACCAAAGTCCAATCCAGAGAAAGCTATAGGCATTACCATTAAAATTCCAACTCTATTTATTCTGAATACTATTACTTATTAGTTAAGCCAACCACGCAAATCGGATCAGACTCCCTAACTTTCACTACTAATTTATTCATAGGGAAATTGGAATTTGTATCGTACACAGCAAAATTGTATGGCGAATTTGTAAGCTTTAATTGTATGGAGGCTTTAGAAAAGTGACAAGCTGAAAATGTAGGGAATTGTATAGAGTTTAGTTGGTGTAAATTTTGCCATTAATTTTTGGATTTATGAGTCTAATAAGCTAAGAACTAAACTAGTCATAGTCATATTGAATCAAGTAAATTAAAAAAAATCATGAAAGTATGCACTAAAAAAATTAGTCATGTACCATACAAATAAAATCTCACCCCCATTTATATATCTATTTATGCGGACATGAATTATCTTTCGGGGGTATAACAGTCTGAGTGTATTAATATGTAGGTAGTTATGTAGAGGAAGAGAGGACTGGCCTCGTTATGTTCTGTATCGCACTTTCACTTGGTTCCGTCCGGATTATTTCTCCTTGTTAACTAGTCCATGTTGTTGTTACATTTGCGAATAATGTATCTGGGTGTGCACAGTTATCGTGAGGACTCAGGACTGATGATGGTATATTGGCTTTCGAGTTTGGTTTCGTGGAGTTGTTATTACTGGTGCTTTCACCTTTACTTTCTCCGTAATAATACGGAAAATGCTAAGCTGCATGGGAAAGGAGATATTCTAAAATCCTCCGTCTATAATGCAATGTGATCTATAATGATAGTTTTGTTAACTGGAGTGGAGTGGATTGAATTGGAAGATGTAAGCCCATGTTTTCTATATATCCTCCGCCAGACATGTTATTAAAAGCAACTATACTCCGGACTGCATCACAAAATATTTAAATAGGGCCGTCCATAGCTACCTACCTGGGATTTTCCACCCATCCACGTTGATTCCTTATGTAGTAGTAATAAGGGCTTTATATTATAGAGATTTTGGCAGAGTTTCTTTGGTTCCCAAACCACGGCTCCGTTTCACTTCCTCCCTAGTTGAATCTCCAGCCATTATAATAAATATGGATAATAATGATCAGCAGAGCTGAAAATTTCCCTCGCCACTTTGACAATCTTATGGCTTTTGTTGTTATTTATTTTCAAAGTCAATATTTGCTTGGCTCCAGCCACTGAAACCAAACGGAGTAAATCAAACCAACAATGTCCCCGTATCTTCCCGAGACTACCACCATCATACCACATCCTATCCTCCTCCTCATACCCGGCTTGTCATTAATAATATGAATTAAGCTCATGCGGAAGAAGGCAAGAGGTAAGCCATGTACGCACATACTAAACCTCATGTCAGAATAATCCCCACACTACAATGTAACTGTCTATATTACCATAATATCAAGTGTCAACACTCTTTTGTTTGCATATCCCTCACTGAGTGCTAATCCCAAATCTTTTATTATCTATGTATACTCAAAAATAACTTTACTTCAATCTCTATAGGTAGTTACTTTTACATAATTTCCAACACAATAAATTACATCAATCTGCAAATTGTTTTTCATCAGCACAAGATCAACAGAATCCTATCTACTGTCAGATTATTGTCAGATTGTTTCAAAATTTCTGACAAATGAAATTTACAAATCCTCTCCCTAGGTGAGATTCACTTTTAGATTTAGAGAAAGCTGGGGAAAGTTACAAAATACAATTACGTCTTTGGAATATATTAACAGAAAATCAAAAGCCATTGGAGATACTATTACGCAGTTTGTTATCAACTTCATGCTAGACCCTTTTTCAATTATGTGATTATTTTTAGCTACCTACTACATCGATACAGCCTCGTGATTATGATTAAAATTATTCATGGAAAAGGGACTGAGAAGTGAATAGCGGGGATTTAATAAAAGTCACTCTCATTGAATCTAGGAAGCACAATGAGGGATTTATTCTATAGACTGGGCATATCCATCTGTCATTCATTTTATTAGAGTAGTAGCTTTTATGAGCGCAATTGTAATTTAATATGGTGGAGACCAGTAATAATGTACAATAGTAATTTGAGGAAAAGCCTGTGCCCTAAATACATTGCGTTATTAAAATCAGGTAGGATTACGTTAATCTTCTTATCTTTCACCATCTAGGAATATAGATAGTCTGACAAAATAGTTAAGTAGAGCAGACTATTGAATCTATTAAATTAGTTGTTCTGTCTATTCTAGAGTTAATGCAATATTATTCTGCTATAAGTACACCACAAAATGCTACAAAACCCATTAGAAATATATTGTCAAAGGCATAGTAGACATATTATAAAGAGAAATATAAACGTGTATTGTTAAAGAATATGTCCAGTGTGTCATTATGAATGGGTGAAAAGGGAAGAACAGATGGACAATAAGTCTGGTAATGATCCTGTGGTAGCGTCATTACAATTTGAAGAGCGGATGGTTTGAGGATGATTTTATTTTATTGTGTGTAGTGTGAGGGTAAGTATCTGTAAATTATAATGAAGGTAAACTGAGGAGAGTGAGGGAAAGGAAGCATTTATAAGGTAATTTAATACTAGAAAATTACAATTAACAGAAATTCCAATTATTGCTACATGGCTACTTAGTTTGTAATTAGAAAGGGAGTCGCTAAGCCCTTTCCCTGCCATTCAGCCTGTTCCAAGAGAAAACTCAGCAAATAGCAGAGCCACTAATTCCATCACAGAGAAGAAATTAAATGTAAAATAATCTGTGTGCTAATGGCCGACGTGTTCTCTTCTATCCATTATGCAACGGAGAAAGTCGTAACACATGCAGCCCGGGTAATCACATCCACACACGTCCTTTCTCCACTATACAGAACTACAACTATCCTCCAGATGCATGTATGTACTCCTTCTCCCATTAATAACTACTGCAGTGCACTCAAAACCTTACCCATAGAAATTATCATTAAATCTATTCATTAACCAACTATACTACACTTTTACTTCACCAACATTTCAATAGCAAAGACGACACAAACACTCCTAACATAATTGCAAACCATGAGACTCTGACGCAAGACTTTCTACAGAGAAAATTTAATTATATTACTTTGACAATAAACACATACTAATATAACTTTCACATACAAAAAGTTGAATACACAAGTTTTCAAAAATAACAAGGAAATATACAATTTTCCAATTTGTAGCATCAATTAGTACATGACATAATTGATATGGCATTAGTTACACTAATTGTTACAAGATTATAATTATAAGGGAGTTTTGACTGGAAAGATAATGAGACTTGAGATACATGATGCTATATGAATTAGTGAAAGCATTGAAAGCAAATGTATATATTGAATTAGTAAATGCTTTGTATTAAAGTAACTTTTTAGCAATTAACCTAAGGAGAAAGTATTGAATGAGACAGTGACAGCTGCAGTCTCTGAAAAAGCAACTTAACTTTTTTTAGCTACAGTACAAATTATTTTTTGAAATGACAAGACTTGAAAAGAAATTAAAAGGTAAACAAAAAGGATTTCGTTCGTTGGTTTGAGAGAAAGTAAAAAAAATAAAGTTAGATTAGAAGTGTATGATTTGGTTTCTGTGAACGTCAGAGAAGTCGTGGACGAAAGTTAAAGTAAAAGTAAGTGAAAGTTATTAGTTGTCCTGGTCTGAAGACATCGTGGATGAGTGTTGGTCCTGAGATACAATATAATGACAACAAAACTATCTTCAGGAGTCCAGTGACGTTGAGTCTGTCTTGGAGTAGAAAAGTATGAATTCAATAATAGAAAAGTTGCGTCTTTCATTGCAAGAGAAAGTTTTTCTTTTCTTTAACTTGGTGGGTAGTCGCTACCTGCATATTCTATCGAGTGAATACATGCACTTACTATTTACACGTGGGTTGATATTATGGGAGAAAGTCTATTTGAAAGGAATAACCACAAGAGAAAGGAGTTATTTTCCTTTTAGGCTTAACTTTATATGGACGAGTGGAGTGGAGTAAAATAGAGAGACAGTCGTGAATGTACAGAGTCTTGAAAAATGTTAACATTTGTGCGTGACACGGGAGAAAAGTGTAAGGTTGACCTGAGGGACCATTGTCCAGGAACGGAGTCGGCATGACAAACACCCGCCCATCTCCCAACCCGTCCGTCCGTCGCATCCCAATCTCCTCTCATGCACGCAGACAACTCAGCCAGAGAGAAAATGCGGAGAAGACACAAGAGACAAAGTGAAAACATTCTATTGGACAGAACAGATTTCCTTTTCCACTTTCATCATCTTGTCAACTTGAGACTTTTCTACTTCTCTGCTTTATTATGGGACCTGACCTCCTGTGCTCAGACGTCACATAAATATATTTCTGCATGTTCTTTCATCTCTCTACTCCTGGACCCGACCTCCTCCAACACGATATACCATCTATAGGCACGCTCCATGAAATAACAATCACATTCTTGCCATGAGCATATATTGATGTAGATGTGCTTTCCACTACCCAGTTATAAATACAAACGATCCTTGACAGCACTTTCTCCCACAGAAACTTTCACGTTGAATAATTTCTTAGATCAGATACCATTACTCCCTGTAGGGGCGTAACTATACAACCCAAGAGCTACTTTTCATCTACACCCACAGTCCAGTCTACTACGATTTAATAGCTTCATGAAAAATAAAACGTATCAAAAATTTCATATCTACAACTCCCCTTCCACACTCAAAAGTAAAACATGCACAAGATGCTATCATAGATCACTCGAAAGAGCACTACGTTTATTCACTTTTTGCCGGGTAGCTAAACTGTAACTGTGAAAACAGTATTCATCAACCAACACTGAATTATCATTAGTCCTGATAAATCCAGATATTTGGAGATAGGGAGATTTTTGGTAATTTTTTTCCATTTTTTTCAGAGAGGTGTCCCATAGAAAATATTAGAGGGTAACTTGGCGAATCAACGTAGAATTATGTACTCTTTTGAAAGATCTATGACAGTGTTACCAAATTGTGCATTTAGTATTGGCATTAGAGGGGTAATTGTGTCGTGAAAAAACACGTGTTGACTTAATTGAAAAGTCCATTTAGAGTAGAATTTTGGAAATATTTCGAGCTAAACTTTGTTTGTTTTAGATAGAATTTTTTACCAAATGACCAGAAAGTTTTGTCCTGAGAGTGAAATGCTCTCCCGGGAATAGTTTCTTTTACGCTTCTGACTACCCAAAGGAATTTTTGGAAGATCTCATGTGCAGCATTCGCTGTTACAATCAGAGGGAAAGTCCAGTTATGTCATTCAAGCTGAATCAAGAGTCACGCGACAGAGAGAATAGGAAACCCATGTTTATTTCAGCTGTATCTGTCCACAAGATTGCAATAAACGCTACTGTATGAACAAATGCAAAATATGCGGTCTAACGCTTTAGGACCTTTTTGCTCTGGTTTTAATGTGTATAAGAAGGTGTAGGAAGTTGGTCTGGAAAGTATGGAGTAGTTTTTGGTATTCACACGTGCAATGTGAAACAAGTGACATAAATTGAGAGGTTTAGTCCTTTCTCTCCCCCGCTCTTTCGTAGAGTCTGTTTTTGACTTGTTCGGTGTTGCTTTGCAATTCATGCAGGTCTCTGTCTTGTTCTTCCCTTGTCTCAAGTCGATTTGATCCCATGAGGATTTTCAAAGGAGAAGAGCCACAAAGATTTATCCCCCGGGATTTCTCAATCTGACCCTTTAGACTCGCCTCACAGATTTCTTACAATATGCACTCCTCTGTGGCTTAGTGTGCAGGAAGGCTCATCTGTAAACCCTGATGTGATGCGAGGAGGAAGCCTGGGTAAGCCTCCGTTAGCCAGATCAAGCAAACTCACATAAGGACATAAGACTAGTCCGACCGAGGAAACTCGCCATAACTACAACACAAGTGCAAGTAATCTCCTGATTTCCTATTTCACCATTTCGTGTCACTTCCTCTATTACTGTATAGTCCCTAGTTATATCGTGGTTGAAAGATGAAAATCAAAGTTACGACTCTCCCTAGTTGTTTTCCAGGAGGAAGTGCAGTGGTAGGTATACCAGACACTTCACTTGACTGAATAGAGAAAACAAGATTACAGGCGAGATATGTTTATTTATATTCAAGATATCTTGGCCACTTCACTATTTCTACTTTCGACGAGTATCTTGAAGATACAGATAAATGCAATAAGGAAACTTAGCAAAGCACCCACAGAGATCACATCAGATAATCACAGAACAACATCTTGAAACATATGTGACGTCCTTGCCATAGTAGTAGATACCAAACAACCATTTCCCTTCCAACTCCAGAGAAAACAGTGAAAGTGGAAGGAAGAAAAGTATAATGTGGCTATACAAGAAAATGCACGATGCGGAAGTTATATTTACTACACCAAGGAAATGCTGAAGAAACTAAATATAGGAACTCATATATCTCGCACACTTTCCTCCAGTCATTTCAAACAAGCAACTCATTGTCCTTTCTACTATTTTCTCCATTCCAATTGCGTCCCTTCCTGTTGCAATTTTTCAATGTGTCGTATAAGATCCTGGTATATAAGAACACTTAAGACATACATAACAACTAATGCAGACCAAACCATATATTTGGGAATCAAATAAATATATTTCTAATAATAGGATCTATTGAGGGCTACTGTGTATAAGGACTTTCACCGACATCTTATTCGTTAGTCTCCGCGTACATTGTCCTTTTTCTTTGTTGCTCTGGTCGTTATTTCCGATTTTCAAGAGTTTCTTTTGATTGTCTATCTGTAGTTATTGTGTTCTGATTTCTTCAAGGCATATCTTCGATCCTACTGTCCAAATCTACTGTCTTATAATTTCATAGATACTCTCTTTAGTTCCGCATCTGCTACTCTTTATGAACTCTGCGGAATATATGCATATATTTTGTATCCAAGTATATCAAGTATATATTGGTGAGAACGAAGGGAAGTTACATGGTTTATTGACAGTCGAAATGTGTAGTATATTTACGATTGTTCTATAGTGACGATTAGTGTAGTCGACGAATGAAGGTAAATCGAGGGTAGCATTAAAACGAGAGTGTCTGAGTTGGAAAGGAGATAATTTATATGGAAAGAACAGTCGTGGAAAAGGAAAGCCAAAGGAAACCACCCTTCGTCTAACGAATGGCCCTTCTAAAATTTTACGAGCCTCACGCCTTTTGTTCACTTCAGATTGGATTTCCCTGTTTTCTCTTTTGCTTTCTCTGTACATGCATTGCACAACTGTACTGCCAACTAATCGCAGAGCAATGGACGCCTTATTCCAAATTCCACCAAGGATAAAAATGACTTTTACACTGTTACACTACACAAACTACAAGTCTACGTGCACCTATTAATGCAAATCAAATACTAGTTCACTTGTAACACCCTATTCCTACATTTATTTCTAGTACACTACATCCAAGTCTCCGTGTAAGAATCTTTTCTACTAACGATAACAGTTACACACAAATACCTAAGGCTCAATGGCTACCATTACAATCAAACGAAATGAATTGTTGTGGCACTTGTAACGTCTGAAATTGAAGTTGCCCCGACAGAAAATTCAACAGAAAAATAAGTGATCCTAATAAACATTCTGCCAATCCATGGTACAACAGAGCTACAAAGAAAGAAAACAATAGTGCTCAAAATTACTCCGAGGATAAGGAAATCGTTAAGAACAAGTTGTGGATTAAGCTTCCTAACTTTTTGTATTTAGTTCGTGAACAGTTTTAGAGATTGTATTCGTACTAATAAAACTGGAAATTTCTGCGGCAGTATTTGTCACATCGATGAGATTGTCTCAAGAGTAGTTTAATTATTAACCCAGCATTGGTGTATCATAAAGCAAAGAGCAAATTTTAATTTAACATAGTAAAGTGTAGCTGAATAAATTTGAAATTTTGTGGACATCATGCAATTTGTTCTTAGACACCGCAAAATCAAAGGAAACACGACAAAATGTATAAAGAGGTTAATTTAACATAGTAAAGTGTAGCTGAATAAATTTGAAATTTTGTGGACATCATGCAATTTGTTCTTAGACACCGCAAAATCAAAGGAAACACGACAAAAGGTAATTTTAGTTCAGCAGGTCGTGTTTCAATGTCTGAAGACCGAGTGTACATAGGTACGATCAACGACAAACAAAACACACAGTCCTGAAACAACGTGGGAATCTGTTCTACAAAGTGTTACACTTATCTCTGCTGTGGTTGGTCACCCACTGAGGCAATAAACAACTTTAGTCTTGTCAACTTGGAGAGCTGAAAATGGGGCTAGACATGAAAACCAAAATAAAACAAAGAAACCGTCCATCACACAGTGGACAGAAAACAATAAAGATTTGTCTATACATTTTCTCTTGGAAATATAATAATTTCTAAAGTATTCAATTACATTGCAAGAAATTATATGAAAATGTTCTTAGAATTTAATTGCTTCGGTCTGAAAGTTGGAATCTATTGAAGACTAACCGGGGAAGAAGAGACAAGAGGAAGTACGTAGCAGCTTTGTAAGTTTCACCAAACAAGGAATATATTTTTGTCTACTCGCGATTTTCGATTATGTAAGTTCAAATACGGAAAGTACTTTCTCTACGTTCTTTTACACCCGCCTGTCAATCTTCCAGGAAAAATAAATCTTGTAGCTCAAATTGACATAATGTCCTACATTCTACATTGATGGAAATATCTTATGTCAAAAGTCACAAAATATCTATTCAACTTCCAAAATTATAATTGTGCTGAAATAAAGCTCTTGAAGTATATTTGTATATTCACGGGAATTATTCTATACTTTGAACAATGTTCTTCTGAAGTGGTTTTCGTATTGTGCTGTTTCTTGTCACAATCGATAATGTATTTCTTTTACTGTGCATAGCTTTTCTATTCTACGTATTTTTATTTCTACTACCTGACTACCTGTTTGCAGGGAAATTTCATTGCTTTCCCTTTGTGATCCAATGATCCAACGTAATATTAGGCAACTGTCTAGAAACACCTTCTCAGAATTATTCTCGCCCGCCATCCACTTCCACATAAACTTAACTTTTGATGTGTGATCGTTTTCATAAGATAGTCTTAGATTTATTCCTCTAAACCCAAGAAGTTAACGGGATCGAGTGGTAAAAATAGAATAGCTACTAAAAGAACAGTCACACAAATCCTATTCCACGTCGAACCCATGTTTATTACATTTTTGGAGAAAAGGTCAGGTCCCTCGGGTTTCACTGTACTTACATTTACCTAAACCCTAGGCATTTGCAATTCTGCACACCAACTAAACAGTTTTAGAAATGGTTCTTGAATGCTTTATACTACTACATGGCAAATTGGATTGCAAACTCACCGTCCCAATAATTTGCTTTTGTCACCAATTCTCTGTTTCCCCTACCTTGCTTCACTTACGACTACCGAAAAAACACAACAAAGCTCTTATTGCACATTTTACTGCTCGCATACACATATCTATAGCAAGTTGTAATACTTATAGACATATTCTACCACCATTATGCTTATCATTAACAATATAATGATCATTTACATCACATAATATACTAATGGCCATAAATTACTATCCGTTATATTTGTCATATCCTTCAAACCAGTTCCTTCAGGCTATACAACGGTCTCTTGATTCTTGACATCACATATTTTGATGCAGTTTCGACAGAAGTCGGTTATTTTGAATTCCTATGCATGATGCAAAATAAATACACAAAAAACAAAGGCGTAATCAGGAAGGGTTTGTCCATAATTGGGTGTGGATAATGCAAAAAATTATGCAGAAACTCAAAAACGTACACCATTAGTTAATTTTTGATGAGTCTACTACTTACCTACATTGTTACGAAAACAGAAAGGTCAATGCCTACAGCATTTAGGTATCTTAGGTGCATCGTTACTTATAATTATTAATATAGGAGTAGGTTCGAATGCCTCGTTATCAGAATCAGGAAGGCAATAAAGCCTATAGTCTTACATTACATGATTATGATTACATAGAAGTAGGAAAACAAAATTGAAATTTCCAATTAGACGAAATTCCCGCGAGCAGTTTTCTGTTGCTATTATCTGTTAACATATTTTCTCAAAGGAAATTGATACGGACGAGAGATAAGGGATTGAATAGCATCTCTATAACTGCATGTAGGGCTCTTTGTTTATAAAATACATCAGCAAGAGAGGAGCATATCATTTGACAGCAACAGACTTCCAAACCCGCTCTTCTCCAGCCCTACAATCTACACTGTTGCTTTTGGGTTATCATCTCTGCTTATTGTTACCAGTTTTCTGTGCTTCAGTTACCCTTTCTCTATATACAGGGCTACCCATATAATATGTCCCAACAGCTCCTCCTAAACGGAGGCTGCTACGGAAATGAAATGACAACCATTCCAAACAGGAGGAAATTTTGCAACAAAACAGGCTATAAGAATGTTTTGCATATCGTAAATTAAAAATCAGGGTGTCACGGTGTCAGAGGCAAATTCTCATTACTTATTGACCTTATGACCGACATAACTGTTATAACATGTATAATGTTGCTGATTTTATAATCTATTTATATATCTATTTATTAAAATGAGAAAATGAATAGGTTATCTAAATCGGAAGGAAATAATTCTTTTATTATTTTATTATTACTCGCTGGAATTATTATCAATTTATTTTCAACTAAAGTGCCAGATTCGCTCGGCTCAAACAAAATATTATATCTAAAATATTTCCATAAAGTCACCCATTGTAAATTGCAGCGATCAACATTTCGAAATGGACACGTAAAAGGAATCTATTCAAATGAAACAAACATGTACAAAGCAGAAAGATTTTATTACGGATCAATAGAGGATCCTATTATTCATAATTTAGGCTATTTAGAGCCGCGCTGAGAATTGCAAAATTCATTTCCATAGCCAAACACGACTTCATACTAACATCAACCTTTCTATTTTATTTAAATTGCTTTAATACTTACTACCTGAAAGTTGTAAATCGTACGTAATGCTGATGCTGACTGTATATAATAATGCTTATTAGCATACAATGAGTGACAACTGTAAGGATCCATTCTTTCACATTCCACAATGCTAATTGAATTCCATAGAATTTCCCATTACTTTTTAGTTGATTAAACATTTATAATGATTTGTAGGTAGTTCTAAGCTGTGATTATCTGAATGCAAAAGTTGCAAACTAAATTCGCAAAATTGTTCATTTAAATTATCGATTTAAATTCATTTGGAAATCTCGTTGATTAAAACTAAACAACCTACCTATAACATTTAGAATTAAGGTTATGGAGAAGACAAGACTCGGAAAAAATATTATTCATGACTCAGTTAGCTTTCTTAAACTTTTATTAAAAATTTGATTTAGTTTTTAGTTCAATTTCAATTTAGACAAGTTTAATTTAATTTTAATTTAGACAAGTTTAATGAAGTTTAAAAAAGTTAACCTGAAGAGGTTATAATATTTTAAAAACATTATAAATTGCGGTATAAATATTATATTATTATATGCTACCAATTTGAAGGCTACACAGGCTGTTCAAAAAAGGTGAATATCACTGAAGAACCCCCTGGAACCAAAAACTGACGGTTAGCATTATTATGGACGGTCCCTTGATGTGTTTTCCAAAGCATCTCATTTTCCTTTCATTTAATTTCCCTCTGTGATATTTGTCTTGGCTTATTATGTTAGTTTAGCTTTGTTCCTTCCTTCTGCCTACCAGCATCGTCTCCATTCGAAATGGGCACTCTCTCAGTAATTTCGTGATATAATTATTTTGGTAGCATATGGTAGTTGTACCGACATTTCATTTAGTATTCGTTACTCTTATTAGTTACTTACTCTCATTAGGTAGTTTACTAAATATCATACCTCGTGAAATACTTTATTCAAACTACATAGTGATAATAATGTAATAGAATATGAATACAATACAACAAAGGAACATTGTGATGTTCTGAATAGGAGAGTCAGATTAAAAATTTGTGCCCGGTTCATCTATAACATAATATAGAGGCCCAGAGAACACTACCAGCACAATGACTATATTGGAGCATAAATGTACATTGGAAACCGTACTAAATACCTATTGCCTATTTATAAATTGCAATATCGAAAATGTAGCCTACTACAGCGTTATTATTCTCAACGTGTATAGATAAAGGGGACACAATTGCTTTTAATTACATTAATTAAATGCGCTGTTTTCTTTGTATCAAGGAAAGCAGTACATGGATATTATTTTCTCATTTTAATTAACTATATACTAGACAGCCATCGAAATGATGACAGCACTGAGAAGGGTATCATTTAACACGAAGATATTATTCGCAATCAGTATCCACTGTTCAATATGCTTATTTCACCTGTAGATTAGCTACACGCACTACTGGCTCTTATTTCCATATTAAATCGATTTTCTGGGCTATTTTAATTGACTTTCTTATTTCGGACAGAAACTCATTACATTAATTACAGTCTGAGCATTTGTGATATTGACTTTCACTTCCTCATGTCAATGTCGATTTCTGATTGTGTCCTAAAATAATTTGAAATATGATTCATCATGAATATTATACTTACCTAGATAATATGCTCAGTTTTGTAGGTTGACATGCAATGATGCGTGCCTCCGCTTTACAAAACGCTAAGAGGTTCTGCTTAAAGTTGTAATATTACCAAAATTTCTTTGGAAGAATATAGAATTAAAGCATGCATTGAATAAAGTATGAACTAAGGTGAACATGACTACACAAGTACACACACAGGGGATCGAAATTCCTAGAAATTAGTACTCCAGGGATGAAAACATTCAATCTAGACTGTACATAATTTAATTTATGAACAAAATTTCCGTATCTAACAATACCTATGTGGTTATATTTCACATGAATTTAATTTGTCCGGAAGAAATGACAAAAGAGTTTTGGAAATAGGAGAAAGCAGGTAGTTGGGATTGAACATTTTGGAGATGATACAGTTTGTTTGATAACCGATGGGGAATTAAGTAGAAAAAGCGGTCTTATTGCTCATGCAGTGAAGTACTTATTTCCAGAAGTAGAAGAAGGATGCCGTAAAAGGGATTTTTATGGGAGACAGAGGAGGAAGTGAAGCACATTAGAAGTTGTGATGTGAGCAAAGCCGATCTGTGGAACTGCTTTGAAGTTTTTACTCGACTTTCACTCGCTGATTGCTTGGGGCTCTTTTCATTAGTACTTTCACCTTTGGCCTTCCTTCTTCAGTCTCTCTGTGCATTGTATTCAACTCCCATTTGTGACTCCTGTGAGTTGACTGCAGAGCCTAATACTTACAACATGCCTCTAATGTAAGATGTAATTTAAGCGGAATTCAAGGAAACAACACAATAGCAACCTAAGCGATTCATGCCTATACATACATATTTACCCACTACAGCGGACTTTCACTACATGTACTTTCATTCTTACCATCCACACATCCACCATTTTACGATGTAAATGCAATGTCGTAATGCACACAGAATAAAGATCCAACTTAAAAGAGCCAACATGCGCCTTTTTGTTTCACCACCTAAAAATGTAATATTATTAGTATATAGAACTCCTACCATATGAAAGTGTGCATATGCACTACTATTGAACTCTTTGAACTTTATACTAACTGAAAAAGAGAGTTTGTTTGTAACCGTGATTAAAGCCAGCAATGTAATTTTTCGCTATCCATGTCGCCCAACACAATGCTTTAACAACTCACACTCGCCACAACGCCCGCTACATCACATATCGCGATTTTGAATTGTTCGTTTGCGTTAGAAATATTTATCGTAAAAAATTGTAATCCGCCTGTCATTTACAGATAGTATACAGATATACTATACGGCATACAAAGTTACGTTCACATACTGATGTACAATTATTTTGAATTAAATTATTGATAATTAATTAGCTGTCGGGATCTTTCCATACATTAACCATAGGCTACTCAGT
>JABASH010002920.1:0-18271 GCA_019776445.1 Tomocerus maximus | reverse complement strand
TTTGTATGAAATCATTAATTGTAAATATATAGTATTTAATCTATTTATAGCGTGCTATATGTGTGTGTACTAAACCGACACACACTGCATACCAATGAATTTTTAGATGGACGAAGGACATTAGGACATACAGGCTAGTTAGACGAATATAGCTCTTAGTCGGACTACATGTACTGCACATTATTGATTTGAATCTTACTACGTAAACGTAATAGCAGAAAATAATTGTCACTAAATGTGTCGCTAGTTTTATGGCAGTGTAAACCAAATTCAATACCACATTCACATAAGTATATTAATAGCATTCTTATAGCTACGTTAATTCCAAGTAGATTCGTTAAATGGAAATGTATTTCTTAAGTTCAAATTTTGCGAACAGTATGTATGCACATGTAAGTAAAGCTATTGTCACTGAGAATTTAATTGTTTAGAAATTGTAATTGTAATTCCTATATTGCTTCTTTTTACTTCATACCAGTAATGACAGTGAATTGTACTGTACTATAAGCTCCTTTAGTAAATTACAAATTGCACAGTACAGGCGCTGTTGTTGTAACTATATTATGCACTGTCTTGGTAGATATTTATTATGATTACTAACAATAATAGTAGTGCCTCCTATACTGATATTCCGACCTCGATGTTTTTAATGCTTTAAAAAACTGCATATTAAATTAGTAATTTAGGTTGATACAGTAGTAAACGAGTTAGAAAATTTTAAGCCCTGTCTTATATATGTGGTTGGTCTTTTCCATTGATATACACAAAATTTTCATGAACAAGAATTCCAGTTGGGTATACTAAGCATATTTATTATACAATCAGTGTGGCAGTATTATACATTGTATGGTTAGTTGTAGTAATTGATAAATTATATCCAGTTGGTAATGGTAAAATTAATGTACTCATATAGGGTTGCTGATATAATTTTGTGCATGCTTTCGTTCTTGTGTTCTGTTCTATCTGTATTTTTGTGTTTTGTACTGTATGTACTGTGTATTCATGTACTAGAGTAATCGTATGATATTTGTCATTTGGTAATGCATAGTCTGCGACTACTACTACTACTCTGTACTTGTAATAATGATGACTTGTTATTTTTTTGATACAATACAGGCTACGAGGTCTCTCCATTTATTCGACGGTATGCCAGATACTTGAATGAAAAGGCTTTGTCCTACAGAACCATGGCTTTCGACTTTTGTAAAGTAAAGCGAGGGTAAGCTGATATGATTTTGTTATGTATGGAATAAATTCATTGTTAATGTGTGTACAGACAGATGAATTATCTGTGTCTGTGTATATATGTTCTTATTCACATTTTTATAGAGTTGGTATATCATTGAAAACAGAAAATTAGTACATACCTAGGTATCCACTTACTATGCTTCGTTGTGATACAGAATAATGGAGTCGCATAACAAATAACATTACGATTACGAATGTGGATAATTTGAATAGGAATGCATTTGCGTTTTTATTAAATGTACAGGAAGGAGGATGGTACGCTGAGAACTATGGGTACGGAAACGTTATTGAGAACTTTTCCAGTGCTGCAGACACAAATGGATGCTTTGCTGGAGTTTGACTCTTCGCCGGATGATATACACAGAAATTCCCTTATGCGGGTAGCGTTCTCACTTCTGTTCCGAGATCTGATTCGACTTTTTGCTACATACAACGATGCAGTCATAAACCTTCTTGAAAAATATTTTACGATGAATAAAAAGAATGCACGAGAAGCACTCGACTTTTACAAAAAGTTTCTAACCCGAATGGACAAAGTGGCCGAATTTCTTAAAGTGAGTGTGAATACTTATTGGGCACGCATGCTTGGATTTATGGCTTGCCATAAGATGAGTGTAATGTAGTATGAGTGATAAAATGCTGTGTAAACTGTAATTGTATGCACAGCTATTCATAAAACAGGATTATTGGTCCTGTTGCGCCACAAAATGTATGTTAATGATGTGCTAAAGTTATCCCTGGCTGATTTATAGATATGAGGAGCTAACTTTTCTGAAAACGTACTAGGATTATCCGGAATGAATGAAGAAGCGTAAATAATTGAATGATTCTTAAAAGTTGTTTTATTTGACTCTGTCAGGTTGCTGAAGCGGTTGGAATAGATAAAGGTGAAATTCCAGACTTGACGAAAGCTCCAAGCTCTCTCCTGGAGGCACTAGAACAGCATCTGGCTACTTTAGAAGGGAAAAAACTAGGAAGTACTTCTAAGCAGAATTCAGTGGATGTATCATCATTTAGTAACACATCTTCAAGTTTCATTGCCTCGGACGAAAAGCAAAAGATTTTAGCAGAGGAGGAAGCAGCCCTGAATCAGTTTAAGGAACAGAAGGGTAAAATACAAAAAATTAAAAATCTACTAAGCAATTGGCATTTTAACAATCATGTATGTAGAAGCTATGAAACGTACAGTGGCATTTGATTGACTTAAGCCTAACTATTTATATCCTTGTATAATCTCAATTTTCTGGGTTATGGATTTAGTCCATTTTAATAATGTACAGCTAACTACAAAGTTCTGAAGATTGTTTTCTTGCTCCGCCCTTCTACTTCAGCTTTAACGTTGGTATTGACCCACTTATAATTTGAAAAGTTTGAAGTCCATTGTACTCTCATGTAGCTGAACCTTACATGCTTGTAAATTCGCAATGAATAATCTACGATCTAGGAGTAGTAATTTCAGTAGTTTCTTTTTAGAGTATAAGTTAGCTACGACTGTTGCTTGCAAGCTTTAATATGGAGTTGTTGTGTCTAGATTTCACCTGGGATGTGGGTACAGGGAACAATGCAGCGGCAGCAGCAACCAATCCATTTTTGTCCAGTTCTCCAGCCGCTCCTCAACCAACGTCTCAGTCTCAACAGATACTTGATCTCTTTTCGGCTCCACAACCGACAGCAAACAATCAACCACAAGGAGTGGGCACTACATCCACATCCTCTACTTCTGCGCTGGACGATTTACTGTCGCTAGGACTTGGTAGCACAAGTAATGGCACAGCTTCTAGTGCTCCGTCAGTTCCTGCATCCAATCCATTTGCAGATATATTCTCTGCTCAGAATTCCTCTCCTATGCAGCAACAGAAAGTCAATTACGGAGGAAACGGTTTTGCACCGATGGGAATGGGCATGAACATGGGTGGAATGGGAGGAATGGTCAATCCTCAACAATCTCAACAATTCTACCAGCAGCCGCCGCAAATTCAACAACCGTTTGGAGGAAATAACATGAACAATGTATTTGGATCTAATAATGATCAAGGTATGTATAAATAATTTGTTCTTCGCGTGTAGTCAATAAATTGTGTTTTGTTAATTTATCTATTTTTCACATGAGTATATAAGTATATACTAAACCATATCCACACGTAACGTAAACGTACTAATTTTCTACCACTAATATTTAATATTTACCCGAAGAAGTAATAACAACGGAAATTATGGAGTAATTTCCGATTACAATTGTAAAAAATATGATTTTCTTATAAACTAAATTGCTCCTATTATGTTCTCGTTCTCGAGTTACAATAAAAAATAATTACAGTTGTTGCTGCATGTTGGCTTACATGAAACGAAATATGATTTACTAGTACAGCCCAATGAATTGTAGATAGGCACATATTTATTATTTATTATCTTTGTTTTTAAGATTAGATTCCGTAGTTTCTTAGTTCTTGTTAAGGCATATTCTATATACTGATAGCTGCAGTCACAACTTTCTTCCATATATGATCTGACTTCGAAATGTTTTTATTTAGACCTACGAGGGTAATGATGGTAAGGTGAGGCAGGTGAGGTGACTGCTTTTCATCCATTACTAAGTTTTCATCCTGCTCTCGTGAATGACAATAGGTGATATAAAACAATAAATAAATCCGGATCGGGGTTACTAATGAGAAAATGACATTGTTGATAATATCCCTTGGTGAAATAGTTGTCCTTGTTATGTGCAAGCATGAAACGTCTTAAATACAGTTGGGACTTGTGTTGTGGCCAATTGAGACAATGGTTCTGGCAATACAAGACGTTGTCAAAGTTGGGTTGAACGGGAATTGAATTTACTGTTATATATATGGGCTGATGTTTGGATGTTATTACTTTTTGTAATAAAAGCCGCTTCGGATGGTCCTCCACCTCCTCCTCCGTCGACTCCACAGACATTTACTAAACAACCGCAGCAACAGCAGCCAGGTAGAGAAATCGAGCCAAAGATGGGTTTCGATTTAGTTACCTACCTATGTAGATTTATTTATTGCCTATTCTCTAAATCTAAAGTTATCTTCTAGAGTAATGTATACACATCCTGCACAAGTCGTCAGCTCACTTAATTCTGTGTACATATAATTGGTTGGATCATATAGATTGGCTTTTTATAACTATTAATAAGAAAGGAACACAAGACCTTTCGTTGCAGTTGCACAATTAAATGCTGTACATATGAAAATAGCTGCACAAAAACTATAAATACCTATACTACCGAAAAGCATTGAGCTTTGTAATTTTAATTCTATATGTGTATAGCATAGTATTGTAATTTGATATGGGCATTAGTTTATTTATTATTTGCTAATAGTAGTATGGAGTCGTGTTGTAAACGTACTATTGAGAAAGTTGTCTGTATATATGTAGAAATAAATGTTTTACTCTATCTTAATGACATGAGTCTAATGATTCTTTTGATATGTTCACAGTGGACTTTTTCGGTTCAATATTGACACCTCAGCAATCGAATACTGGATTTGGTGGACCAAATCAGGCAGCGGCTCCAGCAAAACCTCTCATCACTGGTGACTTAGATTCAACTCTAGCGTCACTTGCAGACTCACTAACAATCAAGTCTAATTGGACACCTTCGCCATCGAAAACGGCTAAGGGAACTACTGCCAATACAGCTGTAAGTTCATTATCTCACAATAATATCCTATATTAAAATACGATCTTAAACAGTGAAGGTGTTGTGTGTTGATATTCAAATATACTTACTCTTATTACTCACCCAAATTTGTGCTTTGCTATACTACTGCTGCCTCGTCGTGGAAAATATCCCAGCCTTAAATGTTGATCTGTGCAAATCATTGTAAATTGGTACCGAATCGAAGGTTACTGTCTGAGCAGATATCTGCTTTCATTTCTTTCACGTACCATTCTTGCATGAACAGTGATCCTCTAAGTCTTTGTATAATATTGTTCTGTTTTATTTCGTCTGTAATTCTGTTCAAATATCATTAATGTGTCCTTCCAAATATCTCTTGTAATACTGTGTCCACATATCAGTTTGTTGGTGTAGTATATCAACTGTTGTTTTCCTTGAAAGCATGGCATTCTGTTTAGGTATTCGTTACTATTGAACTAATAATATTAGGGGAAGTCAAAATACATATACACATAGGTTTAAACAACGTGTGTATCAATTCGTGCATGGAATATAACATTAAGCAACGGGAAGTAATATTTTGTGTAAGGAAACATGTAGAGGTGGTTTTTGTTAAGTTTTATATACGGTCTGATTGATAGCTCGTATTTATTTAGTTTAAGGTTTAACTTTGAGAAAATTGGGTCACGTTTTCTTTCATTTTTATGAATTATGTATCGTGGTATAAAAGAATTTAATTTTGATTTTGTTGTTTTAGGGGAGATTTTAAACCTAGGACTGAACCTGAATTATTCTTGAATGAAAAGCCATTGTTAGAATAATAATCTTCTCTTCATCGTCGAAAAACAAGTTAAACAAAACTCCTTAGTATACACTGACTATCTGGAAGCGGATAGACACTATAGGATTTTTTGTGAGTCGGAATTCTTTTAGAAACTACATAGATAACATAGCTATTAGATAACTCAAATTATGAAATATATGATAAGTAGAAAGATACAAAGTGTTATATGTACATAAATAATGTAATGATCCGCTTTGATCGAAAACTGCGAAGATTATACAAATCTGTGCGTCGAAGGAATCAAAACTGTCGGATTTTGCTTTACTATTATGATTAAATCATTGTATTATATTTGTACACAATTATTTCTAGTATTATTATGTAAGTAATGGATACTATTAAGAGCTAGACTTAGTAGCTATAAGTGTATGTATTTAGAATTATTATGATCATTATTTATTGTCGGTTCGTCGAACTATGATAAGTTTAGTTTTAAAATTCTTCAGTTTACTTTGTAGTCGTTGCTAAATGGATCAAGCAATCACACTGACTGTCGCATCATTCTCTGACACCACAAAACTTCAACCTCCTAAAATGAACCCATTTATCCAGTAAAAATATCTATTTATTTACAAGATGCATGTTTGCTATCAGCTACTACTGATAGTAGAAGAATGAAATGTATTTAAGATGAGAATAGCTTTGATTTTGTTATTTAAAAAGGTCAGGTCATGGTAATGTCAGGCTCTCGCTTTAATCGTATACAATATTATGATGTACAATTATTAGGCTGTATTGGAGAATGTATGTATGTATATAATAGTACCGACACTACATTATGCTATATAGAGATTAGGTCTACTCAGACCGCCTTCGCAACCGTGCTTCGCATCGCAACTCAATGTTAAAAGTGTATGATTCGTGTATACTATAGTATACATAGTACAGATAGATACATAGTACAGAAACATAAATTACAGATTGATTGTACTGTATGAAGTGAAATTGCGGAGGAACAGACAACCATATATATTAAACGTAGCTTTATTTGTGCTCTTCTCGTGGTAAAGTAAAAAACAGCCTAAAGATGTTTATTTTAAAAACATCAATAGACAAAACTGGTGCTCGCTTCCTGCAATACGTGACAATTGCATAATAGAATTGAAATAAGAATTAAAGAAGGTAAAATGTAACTAAAAGGCAGTGATGATACAGTGAATAATCAATCACGTAGCATCTCTACAATAGTATTAACTTACACAGCTACGCTCGAGTAAAGAGAAGGGAAAACATCTATGTAATTAGGATAAAATCATCAATAATCATGTAGTGTATTGTAAAATGTAATGTAAATAAGCCCAACTACAAACTAAGAAGGATCGGAAGAAACATTTTCTGTAAATAGCTATGATTTGTTTGTTTGTTACTCTTGCAAGCGTTTGTTTGCGTCTGTCCGTCGAAACTGAGTTCAGATCAGGTAAGTAGTACATATTATGAGAATGACACATTCCATGAAGGCTACTAGCTAGCTAGACTATTTAAATATAAAATGAAACTACCCTCTATTCTAGTTTTTAGAGTAAACAACAAATATAGATAATTTCCTTGTAATATTTAAGTTAGATTATTTGAAAATTGTAATTCTTAATACTTGCATGCTCTCCCTGTACCAATAATTGAGAATAATTGTATCATTTGTATCTGAAATCTACGCCATACTATTACTCTCTCACTCTCTGTACTGTAATTTTCAATTTCAATAACAAAAATGATCTTATTACCGTATGATTACATTTCAAGTACAGATTTCTTTAGATATTATACTAACTAAATAGAGTAGAGCTCAGAAATAAATGTCTTTATTAGTTTGGTATATGTAAAAGTAAGAGTAAACGGAAACTGTACACGTTTAAAGCAAAAAATTATAAGACAGGATGAAATTGTACCGGTGTCGCATTTCCAATACTAACGCTCCTCCACACAAAGTATAAACTATCCTACCTGCAATTACATATTATTGGAAACACTGCAAAGTAGTATTTGCTGGAGCGATGTTGCAATTGCACAATGTAAAAATGTCATGTACTATCACAGAAACTAGTAAATTATTGTATTCCAAAAGCTGCGATTATCCGGTCATTAGAAAATACATTCATGATAATCATTCATAGTTAAATGTTATACTTAATATGAGCCGGCATTACGAACCTAATCTTAGATCTTTCAAGCCTTAAGAGAAAGTTCG
Source organism: Tomocerus maximus (assembly GCA_019776445.1). Taxonomy (NCBI): domain Eukaryota; kingdom Metazoa; phylum Arthropoda; class Collembola; order Entomobryomorpha; family Tomoceridae; genus Tomocerus; species Tomocerus maximus. The sequence continues at coordinate 10,348 of JABASH010002920.1, read as the reverse complement.
TAATGCAGGACTTAGAATATTGAAGATGTTATACGCGTAAATCGTAGTCAAATGAAAAGATATAGGTCTACACATAAATACTATGAAATTAACATTATAAATGAAAATTGAAAAGCCTACTTTATGATAAGTAATATTCACATGTGTGATAAAATAGGTATATACAATGTTATCTGCGTTGCTAGAAATCATGTTTGAAAAGCTAGAAACATGCAAAATGCGAATGCAGTTTGGATGAAAGTTGATCTGCAAAAATAAACGAATAAACAAAATAAATGGCGATATATGTAGAGGAGCAAATAAAAAATTTACTCTGAAATTGTTTTTTGGTGTGCTTTTAATTTTTTACTACAGAAAGAGGGCTTTACAATTCCAACATACCACTTTCTTCCTGCCGACTTCATGCAAAACTTTCACCACAGGAAAATCACCTCTTTGTGATAGTAAAAATTCTGGTGAAAGGTAAGTGAAAGTTTTATATGCTTAGGGAATGTCATGTCCGGAAAATACCCTGCTCGCTCTATATACATTCATTATACGATTATACTTACATCTTCCTTACTTATTATACTTCTGCCTCCTTTTTATATGAAAAACACTTTACACATTATCATTAAAACTCAAGATTTATTTGTGCATATTTATTACACTTATACCGAACCTGTATTTTCATGATAAACTGAATATGGAAAAAATAAGTGCACGCAGGCATACTAAGATCACAAAGGTTTCATTATGTGTGTAATATACATTTACATAGAGGCATTTAAACAAATTCAAGTGATTCTTCACCTATAATGCTTAGGAAAATGTCAAAAATTTGTAAAATTATTTTACATTTCATTAATACGTATTACAGTTACTACTATAATACAACATTAATCAATAATTTATGGTCAACTGATAATTAATTAACAGTAATAGTACATGATATTATCCTTTGCAATTTTATTTATTTGCTTTGATAGAAAAATCTACTCGGATATCTTAATTTTTTCCATCGATTTCCTTGTCAAAGGAAGGTAATTGTATAACATATTTGGATCAGAAAATATTGACGGTTCAACATTCGCTAAATTTTTAAATGCTTCTTCTCTAACTTGAAATTCTCGGAGGAAGTAGTTCTTCCCGGTTTCAAAATGAATACGAGTGTCACACATTCTGGCCATAACATTGTCAACTCGGAGAAAAAACCTGAGTAAAATGAAGAATCCAGACGGCATAACTCTCTATATTATAAGAAACAGTTAGAAAATGTAAATCAGGAGTTATTGATTATAAATAATGTATTATTTATTATTTAAAAACGTTATTTTAAAACTTACAATTTTAGCTGTTAAGTTGGACACTCCGTTATCATGCAGTTCGTCTTCATACAGCGTCATTTCTTCAAAAAATAATATCTTCTCACGTTGTTTAAGCTTTTCCAAATCGAGAGTTTCAGGTGGTTCAGTTTCTATTGAGCCGACAGTCCTATTTTCACTTTCTAAATGGACAGTTCCTTTGTATTCAGTGGAGAAAGTCCAATTAAAACTGTGAGCAGTTTCTGTCGGTAATCCAGTTTCCATTCTTAACCAAACATTATTCCATTTTGTAATTAATAGCCCAATTTTTTAAATTTAACAATGTCAACGTGAAAATTACTTTGATGCCTGCCAGTCAGCTGAACAAGCAACATGAATGGCTTCAGCAGTAACAGGAATCATCTTCATAGCGTCCAAAGTGTTGAAATCCATAGCAAATCCTGTTGGCCTGTACACTAAACGTAAAATGTTGTCAGGAAACACCATTTCGGGCAAATGTTTCAAGTGTAAATCAGTCGAGAATCTGAAATGTTATAAAAGTACTTTTAGTAAGAAACGAGAGATTATTTTTGAGGTAATTTGGAAGAGTACCTGCAGACTTGGCATTTATGTTCAATGTGGTTATGAGTATGAGCACTTGTCCCAGTATTTTTCGTTGTCCATGCAATAACTTGCGAATTGTCATCGTTAAGATTCGAACAATAACAGTTAGAAGGCAATATTGTGCTTTTCATCACACTAATGTTCCATTCTTCAAAGTCGTAGTTTTGCACAACTATCTTTCTATTTGCCTCTGCTCCTATAGCCCCTCTGATACTTGCGGCTGCTGTAGATGACTGCGGATCCCTTTCATCTGCCATTTTACAACTGCTCAGGCACCTTCCAGGTCCCACACGTGTAATATTCTTTCGGGTCACAGATAAATCTGCCACTGGTTAAAGACACTCGCCTAAAGAACACCAATATTATAGAAATAACATTTTAAATATTATCTATGAATAATTTGAGGTAAATCTGGAATAGTTTTACCGTTCTCTATTGAAGCTAGAATCGTTGACCGTAACTATTTATTTGAATGTCCGCTTTACTCCACTTCTATCTATAGCTTTCAAGGTCAAGGTTATTTCCGATGAAAACTGACAAAAATCATTAACAAGGAGGAAAAATTTAATCACGAAAAGTAGTAAAAAGTAAGTATCTTCACACACTCGCTTTAGTGAACCTTTTGCAATCTGCAGAAATAATGCATTTCGAAGGCGCGCCTTTTAACAAGGAAAGCTAGGCAATTTGGATCGTCTCAGAAAGAAATACAAGATTTCAATTGTGCGATTTGGGATCTTTGAAGGGAAAGTTGGTGAAAGTCTAATGTGCACTGGGTGAAAGCAATAGCTACGCTTATAGCTCGATATTGCCTTCTAACTGTTATTGTTCGAATCTTAACATTATGCATGTACACATATTTGAGTTTTTGAGCAATATTCATTTTGAGGGCATTATGTTACATGTAAAATGAAATCCACTTTTATTTTCGTCAAGCTAAGTAAAATGAATGTCAATATTTCAAATTGGCAACGCTAGAAAAATTATAAAATTATTGTGTTCCTAAGACACTTCTGACACTGATAAAATTCTCAAAATTCTTCCTGACATTCACGCGTAACACATCTTTTACACAAATCAGACATTTTTGGAAGCAGTACCCAGTGAAAGCATAACAATTTAATTGTTACATTATTCAACTAGTCAAGACCTCTAAGACTTATCTTATTATTTCATTTTTATTACATAAATAATAATTTTTTTATTCAACTACTCTAAAACTTGAAACAGAAACTACTCAAATGATAAAACAATAAACATAGATACAAATAAAGTTTTTTACCATGTCACGAGCACCTGGAGTCCCGGGTACAATTGATATTAGATCAGCAGCAATTTTGCAGGAATATGTTCTAATGACTAATCCTTGTGCTCCTATTCCTGCTTCTGGAACTGGAGAAGCGAGATTGGTTTGTCAAATATTATGATATTATTATTTAAAAATTATGTGTTCAGATCAATTATTATGATTATGATGTCCTATGCTTAATACGTAGTTGACTTGAATATTATGGATCCCATAAAATGTTCCATTTTCTGTCTTCTGTAAAGTTCAAGTCAAGATGCGAATGTAATTGCTTATTCATCTGCTTTGATCATTATTTTGTGTCTGGGTAGAAAAGACGAAACTATAAGGCATATCTACAAGACATAAAAAGAAAAACGTTTTACGACTCAGCAAAATCATGGATAACTCTTGGTGCTGCCACACTCATAATAGCCACAGTAATGGGAATTTTTCATGCTACGTATCTTTTAGTTCCGACTGTACAAAGAAGATATGACATTGGCATTGTGCTTATCGTATTTGTTTATGTCGTAGCGTATATGATCTTTATTAAGGTAATTTTCTAATGATTATTCTCAACACATTCCTCACTTCTAAATAACATACGTTTATACTGATATATGATTTTAGGTTTTACCAAAAATGTTCTTACATAGTTTAGTTATAGAAAATCAGAATACAACGGTATTTTTGGGGGCACTTAATACTAATACATCTTTGCCTTCTCTTGATTACATTTATAAATAATCTAGATGACAACACCTGCAAGTTTATGCATCAAACTCATAGGTCATCGCTTGACTGTAACTTTTGGAATGGTTGTATTTTTCTTGGGAGTAATTTTGGACGTTTTTACAGACGACGAACCCGATATAACTTGGTATATTTCAATCATATTTATGGCAATCGGCGCTTCTTTTGCTTATACTGGATCTATGACCATTGTGAGGTAGTAAAATTTGCATCCATAATATTATTTTAACATTGTAAGTTAATAACAATTTACATAGAATCTCAAGTTATATAATTGTAATTGTATGGTATGGTAAAGCATGTAATGCATCATAAGTAAGTACAAAGTATTACGGGCACGGGCGCGCACGGGCAACTCTCTACTTGTCTTGCACAGTACCGTATATAGGTGTATAATATGGTGTAGAGAACACGCTTTTTAGCCTTATGTACGTAAATTGGAGCCAAAACTCCAAAACTTTCGTGAAAAATATGAAATAAAATAAAAATTCATATTGAAAATTCACATATTGTATTACCATTTCACTTTTATCAATCTCAGCTGCAGTTAGACATTTCGTATTCATATGCAAAGTGCTTACCAGCTTATATTGTGTATGTTTTGATTTTTCAGTGACTTGTTCAGAGTTCAATTGGCAAAAGCCCTTGCCATAGTAAGCCTTGGAACTCCATTGGGAATCCTTATATTTTACATAGTGACTCAATTCCTTCATACTCATGTAAGTGTCAAGAAAAATAGAAATGTAATACAGTAAAAAGTGTTTTAAATACATTTGCTACATAATAATCTAAAAGGATTTGTTGTAACTGACTAGGTCAGTTATCGATGGACACGATTAATTTTGGGAACAATAGCTCTCATGATGGCGGCCTTAGCACAGACTTTCGGCAGACCTAGAAAATGTGCAAATGAGACAGCTCATCCCCATGATTGCAACTGGGAAGGTAAAGACAAGAAAATACGAGAGTGTATTAAGAATGGCGTAGGAGGAGAATCTTTGCCCCGTTCCCGTCCTTTGAAAAGAGAAGATTCCTGCGATGAACTTGAATCCAAGGATGGAAAATCATGTTAGAACTTTAGAAGGAGTTCGTTAACATTCTTAGTAATAAATTACCAGTATGAAATCTTTAGTATAAATAGGAATTAATTATTATCAAATGACTTAGGTTTGTGTGTATGCGTGTGCGATATATCCCTCTGGTCAGATTGGTCATTTATCTTATGGGGTTTCATTTCAATGGTGGCTGTGATGCCCTATCTCATCCCATACTTTTTCCTAATTGCTTATGCATTTGAGATGGGAGCTGAAACATCAATTGCATTTATATGTTGGATGTGTTTTGCTTCCATCATAACACGGTTAGCTCTAATGCAAGGGGATGACTTCACATTTTATTCAAACAGGATTCTTTTTCAAGTCTGCCTTATCGGTAAATTACTTTAAAAATAATATGTACTGATATATTTGCCTGTAATTTGAACTACTTTTCAGTGGTGAAAGTTTCTACGGTATTCATTGGGAAAAAGAGAAAATTATTATGAATTAAGAGTTGTTTTGCATATTATGTTATGTAAATTTATTAATAATATGGTGATTAGTCGTTGGTGTTTTATACATCGGATTACTCTGGACTGAGACATATGGCTGGTTTTTGGTATGGGGTATCGCAATGGGAGCCATGGAAGGAGCAATTTCTGTCGTGATTCCTAGAATTACGTTACTCACAATTCCGAGACAATGGGTTATCTCATCTTGGTCTTGTATATTATGGTTCCATGCCTTTGCAATTGCTGTTGGACCTTTACTTGTTGTGTGTATGTGGTACGTTATTTTTATGTATTAAGTGCGTTCTACGCACATAGGGTATGATAAGAAGACACTTGCATGCGTGTAGTAGGTTGCTCTTTGTTTTAAAATACTTTTTTGGTTCTTTATTCATGTCATTATAGATAATATGTTAAATATGTAACAGACAATGCCTAGTACAAAGTGTTGCCGATGGGTTTTTTGTGGCTATCACTACGTGAGAACATAAACTGGCTATTATTTAATTGTAGCTGTCCTTTTTAAGGTGGTATGCCAGAGGTTACTTGGAAGCTTTTATCACAATAGCTATAATTCAGTTCATCGGAGCTATTTTTGCTACACTTTTGCCTAATGAAGAAAATGAATTATTTGAGCAAGCTGATGTAATTTCCCCAAATACAGTTGAAATGGAGAGAGTTACTACAATTGGCGAACAGAAAATTACAACTAGAACTCAACCAACTGTGTTATCTTACTCTAGTAAATTTGCAAACAGTTTTAGATATACAAACAGAGGCAATTACCAGCCAAGTTTTGGCAGTGGATTATTAGCAAAATCCTTTGCAACAACTACAACAACACAACAAACCTCCCTAGACAAAAATTACAAGTGTTGCTGCCCGATTTGCAAAAGATATGGATGTATCCCAGGATGTACTCCTTGTACTCCAGGTGGCCTTGTTGATAAAAACTGTCCTAGTTTCACAGGGTAAGTAAATGAAAAATCGAATCTTAAAATTTTATATCAGATAAATAAGTTTTAGTTATTAGTTTTAATAAAGATAGTAAAGACTGTGCTAATAGATAATGAAATATTAGTTCATATTATTGAATTGCAGAGACGATCCTTGTGCAAGCGTGAGTTTGAATACATACCATACAAATGGTCAACAAATGGCAACAGTGTCTAATCCTACGGAGGTGAATATGATTCCACAATCCTCTGCAGGCAACCAGCCAACAAAGTCAGGGTCGCCTGCAGCCAGTCAGAAAGCACAGTATGGGTTAGCTGAAGTCAGCCGGCCATCAATTTCCAGGTTCCCTGGAACAGTAAATACAACGGAGAAATCAAATGCAAACAACTCTGCCTCAGCAAGCCCTCAGAAAAATACTTCCAATGGCGAACATAATAAGTTAAAAGTCAAATATTTGCCACTTATTAAGCCAGCAGGTATGGAAAACAAAAACTGAAGAAATCGTAGAGCTTCGTAAAATACTTGAAGATTCAGCTGCAATGAAAACCAAATGCACCGAGTACATTAAAATGTCGTCATTGTAGGTTTATAAATTTCTTCCATGATTATTTTTGTCATGTTACAAGCAAACTTTATACTAAGCAAAATTATCTTTCAAGACAATAAAATACCTGAAATTTTCAACACAGTAATCCTTTTAATCATGATCTATTGATTTTAAGCAGATAGAAATAAATATAACCCTGATGTGAATCAAAAATTTCTTTTGCATTTCCTTTTCGCATCTCTTTACATAAACAATCAGTACAAGCTGCATAATGCTGCATAATGTGCTAAAATGCATATTATGCATCCACTTTCTTTGTCTACGATAACTCATGAAAATTTTCCTAACTTTCACCACAATAAAATCTAGTTCGAGTTTACTAAAATTCTGGTGAAAGTATCGGTGAAAGCTTGGTGTAGGTTTAATATTGAATGACCAATATCAAGTGTTCCATAAACCCAATAAGCCTGGCTGAGATGTATTTGCACAAATATCGGTACATCTTGAAACTCAATTTTTCGCCAACAAACAACATAATTTAATAATTATTTCATGAATGAACTACCAAAGTTTTACATTTTTAGAAAGCAGAAGGCAGAAAGTCCATTTTATTAGTGATTCTCTAAATGTCCCCCAATTGATCGGCGCCGCCCTGAACGTGAATCTAGACACCATAAGTTGTGTGTGAAAGCCGCTGACATAGTGCTGAAATCCAACTCTGTTGGCTGCCTTCACATGTGCTTTCTTTATAGGTATTGCATAACCTAGGGGGACCTTAAAAGAATAGTTGTCCATATCCATATCTTCTTGCGTACAAGTAATGTATTCCTGTGTCAATGCAGTGTAGTAGTATAAGTATGTCTATATGTTTGCTGCGCTTTGTGATGATGTCTTTATAGTGATATATTTATACTATACGTTATGTATAGGTAGGTATACTAATATTTACTTGTAATTTAGTCTGTAGGTAGACTATACTATAAAATACGATAATGCAATTTGTGTAATAATGCTGCTACTTGAGGCTTATTCAAGTCATTCATACATGATTCATAAAAATACCTAGGTAAATATAATATTATAGCGAATGCAAGCCTTAAAAGCAAACCATGTAATAAGTAGCATAAAAGGCTTCAGCTTCACCATCTTCAGTATACATATCAACCTTGTCCATTATACTACTATTACGACCATGATCTGTGTCGCGTGTGGTCAGTCACTCTAATATTTGATAGCTTCTAACAGTTGGTTAAACCATAACCTTGTTAAACTCAAGTTGACAAATAAGTCTACTGATGTAGCACAGCCTATTAAAATTAATCCCGGGTAATGCCCCAATAAATCAAAACTCTGTATTTCTATTAACACAGACAAGTTCGGACACGCCACATGTAGTTCTAGTTCCTATTTATAAACCTTTCTATGTCTATTGACAGACTATTCAGGTAGAAAAGAGACACACACCATTCATTTCTAGGAAAATCGTGCTTCGAATCCCGTTGGGCGAATTTATTCGCATTGTTGTTACGGCCAGGGTTAGTTGATTCACTTGTTTACTTCACAAATACTTATGTGCAGTTTGTGTGTGGTATGCTAAGCTAACTTTTACGTTTTTAGCTATCTCCACTAGTGTGCTCTGTGCTACACTTGGAACCAAATTATAGGCACATTTCATTCGTCGTGTAGAACTGTACCGTCTCTTCTGTATGTGTAGTTTCAGTACGTACGTCTTGTGTGTAACTTGTAAACTGTGGTACTCTACTCAAAATCTTCTCGGCTCACCCACTTTTTGAATTCCTTCTAGTTCTAGATTGTTTGTTTACCATCAAACACTCTCCTTCATCCTCTACATTCTAAACGTCTGTCTGGCTGGATCTGTATATGGCGAGGCGACTGATTGAGACACTAAACATTTAGGTACTGTTTAAATCTGTCTTTTTTCTCCTTTTTATTTTTTGATTTATTAGTTCTATTTATGTGGTATGAATTGGGGGCGTAATTACAAAGAGAAACTTTCTAATTCTGATTTGAAATAAAATGTTTATTATGTACAACTTCCTCGGATTGGATGTCGGAAGATGTTAACCGTTGTGTTTAAAAACTTGACCGAATTGGTTTTAAAAGTTTACAAACTTGAAAAACCCGTCAAAGAAAATGTTGAATGTATAGGCAGTTTCAATTTTATGTGGAATGAGACAGTTTTTACTAAAAACAGCAAAAATATAAAATTCCATCCGTACTTCAAAAATTTATCCCAAATAAATAAAAATCAATTTGAATAGGTAGTTCTACATTATTTAGACAAAAGCTCTAATCAATGCTTATGACTTTATTTTTTAAAGCGGAAAACTTATTCTATGTGAAATCTATGTTATCTTGTAGGAAAATTACGTACGAACGAACTGTCATTCATTATGTCAGCAGATATTCAACATTAAATTACTAGCCGATAACCTGCATGAAAACAAGTTAAAAACCATAAATCAAACAGTCTTTATTTATTTATTTTTATATTTAGTAAACATAAACCAGATTGTAGGAGAAATTTGTATATTGTATAGGAGAAAGGAAAAACCAAATATTGAGATTAACTAAGGCCAAAGAACCTAAAAATCTATAAAATGGCTTTTCAAATTTTTTATATACTTATACTCTCCTTAAATATTATCGTATATGCTAATAACCGGAGGCTTAGAATTTTTAGGTTTCAAACGGGATAATGTGCAATTGCAGTCAAAAAGAGTGATGAAAAGACAAAATGAAACCAAATTCAAAATTCAAAAATCGTCATTTTTTGAATAATAAATGCTGTATAAAAGGATTTAAAATTACCAAATACCAAGCAGGCATTGTAATCTCTTTCATACAAATTTAAAACTATTTAAAACATCACATTACGTTGCTTGCCAATCTTTGTTAACCTTTTAAACAGTATGACTTAGATAATAAACCTTTTTATTACATTATTATATTCGAATTATATCTTCTTAAAGGTGGAATCTGAGCGTTTTACATTACAACTACATTTCATGACATTTTATTGTTTTCAAAACGATTATGCTTTTGGTATGTGGCTTATAAATGCACTATTACTGTTAAACTGTTCTGTACACCCCAGTGCCTTTAAAACTGTTAAGCAAGCTTTGTATTCCCCAAAACTCCGACCCCACCCTAAAATAGAATCATTTTTCAATGTATGATACCTATTTACGGGTTTGTGCAAATATTATAATGTAGGCAATAGGCATATATAGTAGTTGTAAGATAGACAAACATCATATTACAATATTATATGTGTTGGCGGCAATAAGTAAATCCAGGCATTAAGCTTAATGCCTAGGCATTAAGTATAA